>QANZ01016307.1:126802-142457 GCA_003254925.1 Chamaecrista fasciculata
TCAAGTTCCCTACATCCTTGCTATCAAGTTCCACCAATCATAAATCTTGATTACATTCTCTCTCTTCAATGATTGGTCATGCAAAAAGTCATGTTTAATATTCTCTCTATCATGATTGGTTATATATAAAATTTTTACCACGTGTCAAATGTTGATCAGAGAACTTGATAACAAGGATGTAAGGTAAGTTTTGCCATTTTGTATATTACCTAAAAATGAGTTGAGAGAGGCAAGTGTTTGTATTTAATATTAAAAAACTATATTATCATTTTTTATATCTTTTAAATATTTGAAAAAAAAAACTCCTCTGTTATTAAAATTTTTATAAGTCCACTATTATTTAAGTAATATTAAGGGTGTAGCCGTCTAGGTGAAAAAAGAAACTCCTCTGTTATTAAAAATTTGATAGGTCCACTATTATTATTATCATTTAAGTAATATTAAGGGTGTAGGTACTAGGTGGTACTAGGTGGCGGGTTATCACAGAGGGAGTGGAAATTTACCATATTACCACTAAGCGATAACGCATCTCACTCTGGTTTAAACGTCTCTTTTAGTCATTTCCGTCACACACTCACAATTTTATATTATAATAATATATTTCCCTTTATAATTAAGGACTCCATTATCTTTCTCTCTCTTCCTCCTTTCTTCCTCACTGGAACCCTATCTTCCTTCGAAGCCCCCTTTCTGTTTTGCTTGCAGACTTAAATTAATTCCTGAGACATAATTTTTTTCTGGTTCAGACTTACCGAATTATTCTTTTGACCTCTATGTTTTGCAGGCAAATTATTTCAACCTACATATGGTGGACGATAGATGCAAGCATTGCATATATATAAATTTGATTATTAATTAGAGGTAAATCCGTAATTCAAAATTAATTACATTATTCCAATTTTAGTTATCAGTGTGAAACCAACGTTGCTTCGGTTGATTTTTTTTCATGGTGAAGCTGATTTGTACATTTATTTAAACCTTATTATTTTCAATAGTTGTGATTTGTCCATTTATTTGTTGGTTTAAATTAAATGCCTATTTATTGATTGCATTTTAGTTGAATTCAATTACGTATATTCCATCTTATATGCGAATTTAGTTCCTTGAATGGTAGATCGATTAACATATGAAAAAAAGAAGAAGAAAACAATTTTTTAGTTTATTTTTATAATTCCTAGTTATTTCTGAATCTTAGCTATATATATATATATATTCCCTAATTTCGTAGTTATAAAGCTTATGCATTTTAATTTTGAATAATTCAGCGGTTGTTGCTTATTCTCAATATATAGGAAAATATATTTTTTTGTCGTGGAAACTCCTCATACTGAAGCTAAATATGACGATAATTTAATTGTGCATATATATCTTAACAATTTTTACAAACTTGATTTCATTTTTCAATTGTTGAACGGAAATATCAGATAAATAACATGTTAACATACATATTTGAAGTTGATCATGTTGGGTATAATTAAATAAATATTTTATTAGACCTATTATATATACATGAGAACCCTAATTTCTTAATAATTAACAGTCTCTCTCTTTTGTAACAGAGTCTCTAACTTTTCTTCTGCTATTCTGTATCCTTTTTTGTGTGACATTGAGGAAGATTTCGTTTAATCCTGTGAGAGTGCCGGTTTCTAATCAGTGGGATACCGGAATATCTCTTCAGGACAGTGTCCTAGAGACGCGACTCGAAATTATTGTGAGAAATCCCCAGATCATGTAATATTTATTATTAAGTAAACTAAGTTATATGCCAAACTAGTACTAACATATATATATATATATATAGCATAACTTTCAATAGTTTTTGCTCTTTTCGCCTTAAATTTATTTTCATCTGTTATTTTGTTGGATTAATATTCTTAGTAGCTGCAACTACAAATAAATCCAGTACTGCATGCTCCTCAGTCCTCACTGTGTCTGATAAGATGAATTTATAGAGTTTTATATTTATATGTTCTCGATCTCAAATCTAATATATATTCACGATGACGAGGGTTGTATTTCCTTAAACACGTTTGCGAACTTGGAATGAACTACGTACGAATTTATTTGGCTGAAAGAAAATAAGCAAATGAAAAAAAAAATTAAAAAGATTGAAAATCCTCATCTGTCTTTGATAGATTTTTTATTTTTAATTACGTGATGCAGAAGCTAGAGATTGCCAAGGTAATTGGAGAATATCGAGCTTCCTCAGTGTTAATACTTCATAAGGTATGTTCGTTACAACGAGTTTCTGAATATAGGAAGAGTTTTTTAGTATAAACTGCACAATAATTGACATGATATGACTGGGTTACAATTACATTGTTATTGGTTTCTCTCAATTGTTTCCATTGTGTGCATGGACTATGCTTGAGAAATTAACATTCTACTATTTTGAGAATTTCTTTGTTAACATAATATATACTAATTTGAATTTCTAGGGGTAGTCACGGGTAGCTAGGACATTCAATATCTTTTTTCTTGATATGTATCTGTTTATTCTATCTTATACTTATATATTATTATCAGTGTATAATAAAATAGTAATGCATTAATATCATATTTAATATTTGATGGGTATTCAAAATATTTAAAAAATAATGAATTAATTTAAAAAATTATATATATTTAATATTTATACCCAATATTCACCAATTAAAAAATTAACAAAAGATATAATATAAAAATAACTATATAAAAAAATAATAATATATTTATATTATAAAATATTAAATGCCGGATACTCCAACAATCCATTCATTTTAAATAATTATATGGTAGTTGCGACAATATTTATATCTATAAAAAAATTGATATTTTTTAAAATTTTTATTAGATGTATCATATATGATATTTGATATCTGATAAAGATAAAATATTTTTTGCGACTATTTTGTATATTCATCAAAATTGTCATCCCTAAATTTTAAGTTGAAGGCACAAAACACCCAAGATTTATTAATCAACTTTAAAATCCCATGGGTGATTTGTGCAAAGCCGACTTACTCCTCAAAGATCCTAAGTACATTTTGGGCTTTAGCCAATACATTAGTAAAAATTTCTGAAGATCTAATTAGTATTTCTTTTCTAATTTTGTTTCAATTTCATATCAAAATCTTCTTGCTATAGTAACGAATCTCCCCATTTTTCAAGTGATCTTACGTTTTCTGGATCTTGTATATGTTCTAATTAATTTAATTTGAATAGTGAATAGTAGTGTTTTGACCCGTCTTTAATTAATTGACACAAGCAGGGAAAGAAAGAGATGAGAAAATGACTATGTTGCCCCTGAGTATGATAGCGCATTAGTGGTGGTTATAGTAATTTGGTAGGCCATCATCCTATGAATTCTGATGTATTCGCTAGTTCTGAAACCCTAGCCTATTCGGCCTCTCCTTTTTCAGTTCAGTTTTCAGTTTTCACAAAACAAAACACTTTTCTCCTTTGGTTCCCAATTTGTTCCGATTTCCTTCACTTCTTACCAACACTTTTCGATTCCCCATTTCATCTTTTCCCTTTTAATTTCCGCCAAATATTTTTCTAATTTATTTTCTCCCAAACCTTCTGCACGCCACACATAATAAATTCCTACCTCACAGGTTATATCAAAATTAATCTTCAATTTTTCTCCGCTCCTCTTCGTACTGTTTTATTATCATCTCGCATTCAAATCTCTCATAATTAATATAGCGCAACTAGTACTGTTACGTTGTACATTTTAATTTTGATGCTTTTAATTTCTTCTTATATTATGCCATAGAGCATTGCTTATAATGATGAGGATGCAGTTCTGTTGCAAGAGCAATGAAAAGAAATTTGAAGTTATTAATTAGTTAATCCCTCAACTAATTACTTCTATAGATCATCAATTAATTTCACTCTGATGCAGATTGGAAAGCTAGAGGCCATCACCGCATATATATCCAGATTCTTCACCCACAAGGCCACAAGGTATGCAACACTTCTAGCCAATACGTAATATATACGCCAAATTCACATGAAATCATTAATTAGTTGTTAATTATATGCTTACATGTGTATGTGTGTATGACATATTTGTCAACAATACATAGTTAGTTGTCTGAAAATTATACATTAGTCTGTATTTATTCATGACAACTCACATAAGATATTCTTAAGTATTTCTTTCACACTATATCTCCAATTGGTTATATATTATTACTTATTTTATTAGATATTGGATAGATAACTTATATTAATAACACATTAATTTATAAATAATTAAATAGAGAAAAACTATATAAAAATAATATTTAAGAGATCCAAATAAAATTGTAGTCATATTTCCTATGTTCATTTACTGTACATGGAGTTCATATATATGAATTGTATTTCAACTATATATCTCATATAAACATTGTTATTATTATGGGTATGATACATTTTAATTAGGGTAAATTACACTTTGGTATCATGTTTTACGAACCGGTTTCACTTTGGTATGTTGTTATTTCAAAAGTAACATTTTGGTACTATGTTCTTTGCTCCGTTAGCACTTTAGTAACAAAATTTACTTTTTTGTTAAGTTTTGACGGCGAAGTCGCACTGACCATCACGTGCACTATAAAAATATCCAAATATCTATTTTTCTCTCATTTTTCATAATTCAGACGCTAAAACATTAAAAAATCGTAAAAAACACTGAGATTTGAAGTTGAATGATTTTGAAGTGTTTTACCATTTGAATTATGAAAAATGAGAGGTAAATAGACTTTTGAGTGTTTTTACTGTGCACGTGATAGTTACGTGCGACTTCGTCATCAAAACTTGATAGAAGAATGAATCCAAAATGTTAATTGTGCAAAAAATAGAGTACTAAAGTGTCACTTTTAAAATAACAAAGTATCAAAATAAAATTGATCAATAGAACGGATACCAAAATGTAACTTAACATTTTAATTATTTTATTTGGTTTAAAGCTATTATTATGCATACTGAAGTTTACAATATATGTACTTTTACAAAATTCTCTAATATCTATATATCCAACTTTTTCATCAGGAATTCAGTACCCTTTCCTCTCAAAGTCTTTATCTGTCTCATTTCTTTCTAATAAATACCCACAGTGCCTTTTAATTCTCGCTTTATCAAATCAAATGCAAATGCAACAATTTCTCAATTCATAAAAAAAAAAAAATTGTTTGAATTCTAGCTAGCTGTACCATAATGTCCGACCCTGTCAATTACCAAAATTGTTATTGGCTGAGACGGTAATAGTATCATCCCGTGAAAAGAAGAATAAGAGTTCAAATCTTGAAAATCACATTCATTGTAATAGTTTAAACTTTATACACACAACAGCTAGCTAGCTAGTTTGACAAGAGAAATAAACATTGTATTTGTATAAAATCCTAATTTAATTTCTTCAAATTTCTCTTACTTCCATCCCTTGAAATCTCTAATTTTGTTGGCATACTCCAAATTCTTGCCTTGTCCCCAAATTATTGATTGATCTATCGTTCAATAAACAAATATATATATATATTTGTTTTAAAGTTGTCTTTAGTATGAAATTTGAAGAACGAAGTTGGAATTAACATGAAGACTTCCATTTTTTATTTTAATTCCAGAATATCAAAAAGCATAGGAATGCAGCTATTAAACAGAAAAATAGAAAAAGTGAAAACGAATCAAATTTCAAGATCTCTGCCTGTTCTCTTTCTCTTATCTTCATAAATTAACTAAGGAGTGTGATCAAATTTAGAATTATCATGTGTAATTACATGATTTTGCTTTTTTTTTTTCATATAGATATTGATCATAATAAGATCCATATGAGAACGAATTAAATATTGAAGTCTTTAAGTGATTGTTTCANTTTCATATAGATATTGATCATATTTATGATCCATATGAGAACGAATTAAATATTGAAGTCTTTAAGTGATTGTTTCATTAAAAATATTAACTAACTAATTATTGATATGATATTTGGCTAGCTAGCTCTAGACCTCTAAAGACTGATTTTTGTATCGATAGTTTTAAAACATTTCATATTCTATTTTGTTTTTATTTTCCTTCCTCGCCATGAGTATGTGAAAACCAAATACTACATTACTACTTATGTATGTATGCTGCAGATTAACATGGAATGTTCAATTGCATGGTTAGTTGTAGTGTTTTGTGTTTATTGTTACCTGAATCTGTATGCGTATTCCCTCTTCTTTTCTCAAAACCAGTCATAAAGTAGCTCACTTATTATATGGAAAAATCTGAATCTAACTGGAACAAATTAAAACGAAAGAAGCTAAAAAGGAGACACATAGCTAGACTTCTTTGTTATAATAATAATAGTGGCTAATAATTATTAGTTTTTTGATCCATAATTTTGGTACTAGGTTTGGATAGACATGAATTTTTATGTTCATATTCGATAATCTGCTCAATCAAATAGAATATAGTGATCAATAACAGAATTAGAATAAGCTAGCTGTTTACACATCATCAGCTAAAACGTGTTGTGCTCTATGTCGTTATTAGTGATTTATTCCCTAATTTAATTTAAAGGAATTTTATATCATAAAAATTTTAAAATATTTATACTTGTTGCATATAGATATTGCCATATTGGTTGACAAGAATATTTTATTCCCTATTAAATACACATAGATACTTATATAATTTTTGTTGACATGAATATATATAAATGGTTGAAGCAGGAAGAGTAGTCATTGTAGGCTCAAATATTAGCGGCGGTGAGTTGCCAAAAAGCGTAGAGAGGAAAAACAAGTAAGGAATTTTTTTTGTTTTGTTTTAGGCCAACAAAACAAGTAAGGAATTACTTTTCCGTTTTCACGTATCAAATTTTAGTATTTTATGATTTTATCTCCTGGGTATGGATATAGGTAAGAGTGCAATTTCAACGAGTTTAAGTTCGGACATAAATCTTATGCATATACACTCTATATGTAATATTAAATATTTCATTTATATATATAAAAATATAATAATTTAAAACTTTATATTTCTAAAAATATTAAATAATAAAAATACAATATTAAGTAATTTATATATATTGAAATATTTTAATTATTATTGTAATTTATTTCTTTATTTTTTATAGTTGAATATAAAAAACTAATAAAAAATAATTATTTTAAAAATTTTTAAATCCAAATCTACATATAAAGATTGAATTATTAAACGATGAAAAATTGATTTTAATATTCACCCAAATTGAAAGTGAAGTCCAACTAAAATTGAATGTTGGTTCAATAGTAAAGCTTATTAAGTCGTTTAAGTAAATGTCAGAAATTCGAATTTTGCTTCGTGTACCCAAGCAATCAATTGGTGAGCTCCAAACTCTTAAATAGAACACTGATTTACAAAAGATTAATTATTGACCCGTCGAATTGAGAGATACCTTAAACAACACAGAAAAGAAAAAGAAAAAGATGAAGTCCAAAAATCATAATACCCCCTAACAATATCTCAGTGATCCCTAATCAGGTTTGAGCAGGTTTTTCTCGTTTCCCCTAGACTCAGACACACTGATAATACCTTTTTGCCCTTCCCGACGAAACCGTTCCTTAATTTCTCTCTCTTCGCCCTCGCTTCTTTAAACCCTTTCAAAACCCCTCTTCTTTCTGTGCTCCTCTCTCTCCGATTTTTGCGAATTAAGTGCTCTTTCGAACTTACTCCCTTCCGATAATGTCTTTCTGTGTTGTAGATACACATTTCCGCCCAAGATTGTGGGAAACGTGCGCCGACTCATTCAATCAAGGTATTTTTTCCCCTTTCTTTCTACCTAATGTCTGATTATTCTCGAGCAAAATTTATTCTACTTGGTTGATGATGAATGCAAGCAATTGTCTGATTAAAAAGTAAACCTTCCATGAATTTCAATTTTCGCTTCGGTCATATATTTCTTGGACTTTCCATAAATTTTCAACTTGTATGTATATTTAAGGGTTTTCTTATTACCGACTATGAGTTTTCTTTTTTTAAATTTTTTCTGTCTTTTTCCGTCTGCATATTTTCTCGGACTTCTTTGTTTCATTTAATTACGCTTTCCAGTTCTGAATATTTTGACTTTTTGATTAACGTAGACATGTTTTCACTCTTCTGTGCATCATTTGAATGTTAATCTATATAATACTCCATAAGCTTTATGTCTTCATCAGCTTTCCTTTTTTATTTTTTGACCGAAATTTTAAATTCTTAACTTGCTTGTTTTTTTAAGACAACGGAAAGCTAGGACCAAGCTTTTAGGAATTTCTTCCTTAGTATATATACAGTCCACAAATAGTAGATGTGGCGGGCTGCAGATAATATTATTTTTAGAGGAGTCAATATGAATGATCACATGTTAATTTCGTACACCATCTTTTTTGTCCAAGCATCTAGAACTTTGGGATATATTAGATGTGTAGGTCATACCTATACTGTTTGGTATTGGTACGTATACGTGCATGTTCAAAATTAGAATTTAGAATTATGTTGACGGATGGATGTAGAGTATCTTCTTTGATCATTTTTACTTAACATATGCTAATCATAATTATAAATCATGCACCACATACATCTTGCCTGGCCTTCGTGTTTTATACTCAAATAGCTCCTTCATCTCACAACTTGAAAGAATGAATAGTTGATCAGTACTTACATATATATATATGGGTTATATTGCTTTGTCAGTGGTTTGACATGAGAGTAGCTAGCATTTGGTATCTCTATCTGCCGTATCTAATCCAGGAGTTCAATTTTAACTATGGTCTGAGCGTTTCATCGGACATACATCACAACATCAGCTACATGCATATTGCTTAATATATATTATTTGTTGCATATATATGAACTGACTGCATGCAAGCTCGATCTTGTTCTTTCATGTATGTTTCTGATATAAAGTGAAAACCAAATATCAACGATCAGTATCATTTTTTTTTTAAAAAGGATAAATGCGGTATGTGCTGTAAACTGTTCTGGCTACTTTAGGTTGTAAAACAAACATTCATTTTGTTGTTGTGCCTTCACTCATAAAAACGATACATTTGTTAGTAGCGTAGCTTGTTGGAAATTGCCTATTTATACTTTGTATTCAGTGAATTTGCACTATATATATGTTTTAACCTTCGTCCGGTTTTAGGGGAGGAAGACTAAATTTGCAACCGTTTTACCCAAGTAATTCTCACTCTCCCAACCAGGCAACCACTTAAGCAGCTTGCCTTCGTTGGCTTCTTTAAACTTTCTTTTATTATCATTTTTTTTTCTCACCCTTACTTTTAATGATAATTTCTAGCTGTTGTGGCTGCAGAATTCGTAATTGCTCTGATAGATCGTAAGTGGTATGTAAGAGGAGGCAAGATGTAAGATGTGAAACCAAATAAGGTATGAAGCTGGAGGTAAATCGTATACTGTATTGAGCTGATTCTTTAACTAACTGAAAGTGAGTTTTCCTATTGTATTGTGAAAGTATAGACACCGAGAGTAATGATTCCCTATCAAATCATATTTGAGTTGTCAGTTTTTCCACTGCATATTGTGCATATACTACATCTAAGATTCCATGGAGCATATCAGCATACTGTGAGCAACTTATGTAACTATATATTCTTTGCATTGTGAGTGTGTGTGTATATGTATACTGTATACACACACGGTTAACTCTTCTTTACCTCTAAATGGTACAAGATGCATGCTTATTCCTTGTTGATGTTTCCTGTTCAGTTTGTTTTCTGTTCGTGTATTCTGTACAAATATATGTTTGCTTTAAGATATTTATTGCATAATATGCCTGCCATATTAATTTTGATTACGTGTATCAATCAAGACAAACATTGCAGCACCCTATACTTTTTGCTTCTCTCCAATTCTTAGAGTACATAAGATGTTGTTTGAAAGGAAGCTACTCATGTTGCTGTTATGTTTATACTTGATAATAAGATGGGACAAACCATAAATTTTTTTTTCTGTAACCAGTAACCACACACACTAAAATCACAGTGTTTAGTTATGTAATCTAATTCCAGTTTCATTTTTCTATTTGATTTACCACCTGAAATTTTTTTCCTTACTAGACAAATTCCTTTTGAGTTTATCATATATAAAGTTACTTATCTCTCTGGACTATACTATTCTGGTCTCTAGTATTAGCCATAATTGGTAGATAACTGAGTTTTTTAAATATGATGTCCTGGGTTTTAACCAGACCGTATATATAGAAAAGATTTTGTTGATAAAGGCAAAATTCATTTTGGTGATCTCTACACTTGGAAGGATTAATCTCTGGTTGTAGGCTAGGAGATACTGTCTGGTTCTTAAAAAAAAAGGTGACTTTAACTTGAAAATGCATTTATATTTGTAATGTCAGGCCTTGGTCTGTAATCATTTACGAAACTAGTGAAGGCATGTCACACATGGGATTTGAAGCAGCTCCAGAAATGGATGCATGCATGTCTGCAAGATGAAGAAAAGATTCTAAAAAAAACTTACATACACTCAACCGCGAAAAGAAGACGCCACAAGGTACAAAGAACTCAACGCACTCCGATGAAGGTATGTGGTCTGTTCCTTGATCTTACTTACCAAGTAAAATATCAAATTTCTGAATTGGAATGACATAGAAAGGTTAGTACGATGAGATGGAGCGTAAATATGCCCTAGATGGCAAACTGATGCTGCAAATTAAAATAGCCACAAAATTGGAAAATGAAGGGGACCATGACATGACCATCCAAATTAATAATATACATGTCTGTATATGCCAAAAAAGATGTAATAGTAATAATAGACACAGTTGAGTTGAGAGGTTTTATTTAAAGTCAAAATTAGGTGCAGCTGGTAGGGGTTGCAGATTGATGATTGTGGGACATAGTGAGAGTGAGAAGTTGCTCTAGATACTCAACTCCCAAGTCCTCCAGTACTAACACACTATTTCCTGCCTCTGATTTGTGATTCTGTTTGGCTTTTTTCCTAGGCCTCGCCTTTGACGACATTAATCTCCTTTCCATGCAGTGCCTCTCTTTGAGTGCTAAAGCCGGCGAGCAGCCTTTCCGGCAGCCATACTTGATCTCCTGCAGTGACTCCCTCACCCTTTCCACCGGAAAATTAAGAACAGTGGACGGCCCTCTCATGCTAAATGCAGCCTGGTCATAAGCCAGAGCCGCCGCTTCTGCACTCTCAAACGTCCCTAGCCAAACCCTCACACCGTTCCTCGTTGTGTCTCTGATCTCTGCTGCAAATTTCCCCCACGGTCTCTTCCTCACCCCTATGTATGATTTCTCCTTCGCTTTGCCGCCGCCGTGGGAGTCAGACTTCACCTCCGTTTGCTTTGCTGTTTCTGTTTCTGCCTCTGACTGTGTCTCTGTTTCATTTGCAGGTGGGTCAATGATGCTACTACCATCCACCATATCAAAGGAGAGATGGTCATGGATTGGGTCTACTTGTATCTGGTTGCTTGACACAGACTCTAAGAAGATATCAGAGGGCTCCTTCCAGAACTCCCACTCTGCAATCATCGAGGAAGGCATTATTATCACTCTCTGATCTCTGGAGATATAGATCAGAATCAGATATCTAACCTTCATCAATGTAAGGTTTACTCTCTCTAATCTCTACATTATTTATAGGCCTCCTCCACAGATCCCCATCTCTTGCCTCAGCGCCCACCGCAATTTTATATTCAATTTAATATAATTGGTTCCTGTGTTTTATTTTACTAATTCCAGCTTCAATTTGCAAGTGTCCAACCCCAGATTTATTATACAATATTCGGTGCTGCTCCATCCCTATTATTATTTAATGAATTAAATATTGTAACCTCTCATGTCACTCACATTAATAAACTTGTCACTGACTTCTTTGATGTACCCCACACATTGTTTATACTACTATTGTATTTTGTTTTCTATTTTCATTCCGTTTCAGAAAATGCCCATCATCAATGCACTAACTATTTCAATTTCCTAAACTTTTGAACGGATTATTGAACGGACATGGAAGGATTATAAATTTATTAATTTATTAATTTGTAAGCAAACCCAATGGAAACGTACATGGCAACTGAAACAGGTTGTTACAACAATAATCGTATTCTTGCCAATTTATTATCAATATTATATTCTTTCTCAAAATGAAAGATATTTTTACCAAAATGTCAAAATATTTTATGTCAAATCTTTGAAAATAATTGTGTTACAATTTGTCAATTTTGTTACCTAGATAGTCCCCGTATTGAAAAGAAATGTGAATATAAAAAAACAACAAACTGCCAAAATATCTATCCTCATAGCGCTAACGACTTTATGAAAGAAAAAAACAATAATTTATGTATGTTCTTTATTAATGATTTTGCTTGAGTTAGATCCAGACGGAGTATATGACATAAATGGTATCTTGAATGACGTGGAATTAAATAATATTTTAGTAAGTCAGTAACAAAAGAAATATTGAGTAATTTACTCAGAAAGTTTAACACTTTATAATTTGATTTCGTGATTTATAAATTATCTGCCTCTTGTCTTAGACCAGTGCTGCTGCTTTTTTTCCCAGTTTTTTATTTTTATTTTTATCTAATTATTTCTAATAGCATTAAATAAAGCGCTAGGCGCTAGCAACCTGCTGTGTATATAAATCGAGACAAGAGACAGGAAAAATGGGAGACAGAGAGTCTAACGAAATCATGGAAATGGCATATTCGAATTATGGTAGTATTGATATAATCATAAAATATCAATATTGTTTTGCAATGTTTGTCGTTAAATTCTTAATTCATGTTTTATTGTTAATAAACAAAAGAGTAAATCAGTAAATTACTTATTTGGTTTAAAAAAGATGATAATTTTTTCAATTTAATTTATAACAGTTAAAATTATAAGATTTTTAATTCTCAAAAGATTAATTATAATCAATTTAATCTTTTTCTTAAGAATATTGTCTAAAATTTAATGACAAATTTGATATAATTCTAAATCGCGTTAACATTTTACCTGACAGTTGATATTATAAAGTTATATCAACTGTTAACTTAAATTAAAATTTTAAAAAAATTATAAAATTGTAATTATATCTTTACAGGACAAAATTTATAATTTTGTCTTTTTACAGACTAAATTAAAAAATTTATCATCTTTCAATAATTAAATCATTGTGATTACTTCCTCTGTTCCTCGTAACACATAATATCTTTTTTATATATAAATTAAGTTTTTGTTTTTACAGAACAATAAACTTTATAAAGTGATGAGAGCTTTGAATTTTTCAACAATTCCACTTCCACTTCATGCATGACATTAAAATTTGCACCCTTCTTATGACGGGGATATTTGTATATATTAATTTAACTAACAACTTGTCATTCAGTATTTAAATCTTAATTTTAACTTATTTTCGATAATAGTTCTTTTAAGATAGGGCTCCTCCCATCTATACAATCCTTATTCTTAATTGTCTATCGTTCATCTTTAAAAATTCTAACAAAATTAGACATCAAAGACATCACTTTAATACATTTTTACACATATATGACGGAAATAAATTCAAGATGTAGGAGACGAAATCACTAACCTGGAGTTGAAATTAATCTTGAATGGAGGCAAGAACTTCAAACCACAAGATCCAAGAGTGAAGAATGGAGTAGAGAAAGAAGAGGGACTAAAGTGTGCAAAAATGAGGACCTCAAGTTGTGAAAACAACTTTAGTATATATATAGTGAAAAAATTCACTAATTGGTCCGTGAATATTACAAAATGGTCCTTAACCATTATTACAAAACAGTCCCTTTAACAAACAAACTCCATATATACATTAGTAATCTAATGGGATAATTACTAATACTTTTTGGAGTGGCCTTAGTCTAGTGGGAGTCTGAGTTAAGTCTTTATAGACTTCTGTATTGTTATATGACATTTTAATGTCATTTCGTACTCTATCTTATTCAGATACTGAAACCATTTTGTGTTGACGTTTGTATCACTTGTTTCCCTATCGAATTCAGTGATCTGTTTTGTGTATATCACTTGTTTCCCTATCGGATTCAGTGATCTGTTTTGTGTATATCACTTGTTTCCCTATTGGATTNATACTTTTTGAATGTAACATATAAGGTGTAATATGACCATGCCCTATCTTCCATATATGGACTAATTTGGTATTTTTTTGGTACCGAACTCTTTGGATCTTATGCAATGATATATTCTTTATTACTAATTACTATCTATATGTTATTCAGTAGTAATTATCCTTTTATTTATTCATCATAGGTCGTTTTATGTATTGAATTTTTTTAATGGCTGTATTATATTTTTGGTGTACAATGAAGCTCACAATCTTCTACTTTCTGAAGCATTCACAACCCGTGCATCGCACGGGGTTCACACTAGTTACAATTACATAAGCAAGTAACTAACACGGGCCACAGATAATTAAACTTACTAACAATAATTAAACTAGTATTTCTGTTTTCACGTTTCATATTTTATATATACTTAAAAAATTTATTAAGTTTTTAATATGTTTAATAAGTTTGCTACATTAATTAATAATTATCTATCTAATTAAACATTATTATACCTTAATTAATCATGGTCAGGTAAAACAAGTGTGGATATTAATGTCTATCAGACTATCACCATATTAAAAATGTATTTCAGATTTTAACTATGCTAATTCTTAGGATTCAGGTTGTTCAAATATAGAATATATATCAGTGATTTATCTTTTTTGACTAAATTTTAAGCATCGATGAAAATAAATACGCACTTCGTTTTACTATTACGAGTCGTCGCAGCCACAGAAAAGAATAATGTTATTAGTATATTCTATAGCAAATCTTGATTACTTCCATCACCAAAATTTGGGGAGAGCACTGTTATAGATCATCATGGCCATGGCCCACGGGTAACGTTTTGTATTTTTCATCTGCTAATATTTTATATGCAAATTATTGAAATGACATTATTATAATTATATGTTATTATAGATAGAATAGAATATGAGTTCAGTATTTTCTTAATGAGTAAACTCCCAAACTGGTCCCCGAATTATTGGGTCGCTGACAGATTGGTCCCTAATTTATGGAAATTGACAAATAGGTCCCCNCAGCGACCCAATAATTCGGGGACCAGTTTGGGAGTTTACTCATTCTCTTAATTATCTTTGAATCTGGACTCAATTTCTTTTTCACATAAATTAAGAGTCTGTTTGGGAGCAATAGGATTTTAATCCAAGTTCAACTAAATGGATGGGATGAGATTATTTTTTAATTGGATGAGATGAGAAGATGTATTGGTGTTTGGATGATTTTAGAGAAAATGATGTTAAATAGGGTGTGAAATTATATAAAAGGGTATGTAATGATTGTGGTCGGTAGAAATAAGTTTATGGATTTTTGTAATTTGTATAGGGGTAGAAATGGTAGGAAATAATGAGATGAGATGGAGATAATAAGATGAGATGATAGGTGTTTGGTTGTGTTTTGATTGGAATAATATTGAGATGAGATGATATTGGAAAGTGTGATATTGTATTGGAAAGAGTGAGGATGAGAAAATTTTGGATGAAGGATTAGAGGTCAATCCAAGTGGATGAAATGATGGGCCAAAATGAAAATAATATTGGAATTATTTTTAAGAATACAATTTGGTCCATAAATTTGTACCGGTCCTATTAATCAATCCCTAACATGTGTAAATGATAA
>QANZ01016307.1:143639-181380 GCA_003254925.1 Chamaecrista fasciculata
GCTATATTAAAATAACCGTAACACATGATTTTGTAGAATCTAATTGATTCCGACTGATATTGATTAATGTCAATCAAATTTGGCTAAAAAAAAAAAGAACATCAAATAATAATATAATATCTTATGGGTTCTTGATATCGTAAATATGACAAACCAGCTTTACAAAAAATGTTCTATATATTTAATATTCCCATACGTCTTGCTATTATAATAAAAAAAGCAAAGAATTTAATAATATATAAACTTGCACTACACTAACCTATATGCACATTGATAAAGTTAACATAAATATATTTAGCGTTTATTAACCCACCACTAAGTGTGTAATTCTGTTATTCGATATGCCAAATATATAGATTGGTTGTACAAAATCTTGCATCAAATCATCACAAACATGGTGCGAAAGTTAAAATTATTATTAATTGAATTGAAGAGAACACAATTCAGCAACAGAAAATAAAGTATAACGAAAAAATTGAAAATATTCAACTGAAATAGAAATATAGTCACTAAAAAGAAATAAAACATGAAAAATGACTACGGAATGATCACAGGAAAACAAAAAAAAAAAGAATGCTAAACCTTCCTAAAACTCTCATGGTATTCAAATATCTTGGCGCTCCCCAATTTGAATCAACATGAGAAATCCTAATTACATCGTCAAAATTAGGAACATACGGCATCCAGGAAATAGTAGTGGGTTGAACAGGTACGTTCACGTCTGAGTCCAACGATTGATTGATGTCGCGGACGATGAATGCGCCGTCAACAAAATAAACAATTTGTGTAGGATCGACTGAGCATCTCTTTCCACGTATTATTTCTAGTCCCACGCCTCCAACTTCAGACGATACTACGAACCTATGATAGTAAGTGATAACTCCCCAATGATCACAAACTTGGTCCACCATAACACCCAACATAGACTTGTAATTAATAAGTGTGCATAACCTCCCTTGAATAACATCGGGACAAATAAATCTGGTGAACTCATACTTATTGATATCAAAACAAATAATATAGTTGTTCGAATCCAACGAACTTAGTGGAGCTTGAGACAATAAATAAATGACACCATCAATACAGATATTGTTCGAGTGCTGAACAT
Organism: Chamaecrista fasciculata; assembly: GCA_003254925.1. NCBI lineage: Eukaryota > Viridiplantae > Streptophyta > Magnoliopsida > Fabales > Fabaceae > Chamaecrista > Chamaecrista fasciculata. The sequence continues at coordinate 144,748 of QANZ01016307.1, forward strand.
ACTTAAGACAATCCAACATTCCTAGATGTGTCCACCTCTTGTTCAATGAGTTGTAAACAAACGCCCCCGCTCGATACCTGTCTCTGAATTCATAAATGAGGAGAATATGGCTAGAAGATGGATTTTTGAGATAACCAAGACAAACTTTAAGATAACCTGCCAAACAATACAATAAATTTATTCAAAATTACTGATACTAAACTTGAAAAAAAATCATAACATTCGTATTAAAAAAATCAATAAGGCATACATCTGTTTGGCAAACCCATAGGAAGATCTATAGAACGCATTCTCTTTGTGAGAGGATTGCATAGCATGAGGCGTTCGATATGGTCAGGATAACGGAATTTTAAACATATACTCTCACAAACACTAATCAGTGAGTATTCATCAAGGGAGTGGAACCTTTCGTGATCAAGTGCATCTCTATAAGACGCAGAACCACTCGGCGATTTATAGACTTGAATAGTGCGGCAATACTTATCAAACGGCGGCTTGTTGCAACAATGTAGCAAAAAATTGTTCGAACGCCTCCAACTTAGTAATTGCAACTTCCGAATGAAACCAATCTCATGGACCCAAGTCCGCTTGGAGGTACACGAACAATTATCTCAATGATTACATCCATTGGGAAGGCAGGATTATTGAAAAATTCCAACGAAGTCATATCTCCAAAATATGCAAAGAATTAAATTCCACCAAACATGTTTAATGAACCACAATTGAGTGATGACTCGATTATATAGTGAAGTAAGGCGACAAACTCAAAATATCCAAAAATGTTTGATGACTTTGAAAATGGCTGGAAGTAGAAATTAATATGTTGTAAGTGTATAATTTTATTAAATTCGATCTCATAAAATAATCTTCAAATCATAACAAAATAATCTGATAAAGATTATACAAATTTATTCAAATATCTACCGGTTTTTTAAAAAAACATTGACATGAAATTATATATAGATGGAATTATATGATATTGATATTATGTACTTTGCGCTTTTACAAAAATAATTATTTTGATTATTTTTTTGCAAGATCGTTTCTGGTTATGTATTTTTAAAATACTGGTAGATGCTGAACCAAAAAAAGTTTCGGTGGTCCAATCTAGGAATTTTGTTAATATCATTACGAAAAACATTAACACAATCTATGAATTTTATTAAACAAAATAATTTTCAATAATATTTGAAATTACGAACTAATTTTTTGCTGAACAAAAAATAATCAAAAAAATAAGCTAGGAATTTTGTTAAACAAAAATAACCTAGGAATTTTGTCAAAAATAATCAATAATATTTGTTAAACAAAACATTAACACAATCTAGGAATNAAACCACAGGGTACCAAAGTGAAATAGGGTCAAACCACAGGGTATCAAAGTGTAATTTACCCTAAATAATATTTACAAATTAAAGAGTGTGATAATAATTATAAAATAAGCTAAAGAAATAGAAGATTATTGAAATATGTGTTCTAAAAATATCCCCAAAGTTATTTATAATTACATTTAAACTTTTTGAAATAGATTCCAAAATGGGACCGTATATATTAAATCAAAGATTTTAAAAAAATATATACATAAATCAGTAAGTGAAACCAAAAGTCATGAGAGGACAAATTTAAGGATGGTTTGTTTAGATTCACATGATTTTAAATCAGTCAAAATCTCTGGTCAATGAATGTTTGATATATAATATTTAAATCTGAATTTGTATATTTAAGTTAAAAAGAATTCATACTCAACATCACGATAAATTAGATAAAACATGGAGTATAAATGGAATTAGGTGGGACTGTTCTGTGTACAGCTTTATAGAAAATGGCGGGAAGTTGAATTTAAAAGGTTGTTTGTTTATAATTTTCAATAATTCCAAATCATATAGTGATCTTCAAATCGTAACAAAAGAATCTGATAAAGATAGATCAAATTTATTCAAACATCTATGAGGTTTTTAAAAATACATTAACAGTAAATTAAACAGAGATTGAATTATGCAGATTAACCACACTCATATGGGGGATTAAGGCGATAAATTTAATTATAAAAAATTCCAATTTGAAGATTTGAAAAATGGCGTATACCTGAAAGTGTTGTAACTTAATTGATATATTATTTAGGGATTTACTATATTTTAATATTAATATGTTTAATTGTATATCTTATGTGCTAATAGATATCATTGCAGATTTTATATGCTATTCTCATTATTTTTTTTTATGCGCCTGGATCCTTTATTATTTAAATTNGTTTATAATTTTCAATAATTCAAAATCATATAGTGATCTTCAAATCGTAACAAAAGAATCTGATAAAGATAGATCAAATTTATTCAAACATCTATGAAGTTTTTTAAAATACATTAACAGTAAATTAAAAAGAGATTGAATTATGCAAATTAAACACACTCATATGGGGGAATAAGGCGTTAAATTTAATTACAAAAACTTCCAATTTGAAGATTTGAAAAATGCCGTTTACTTGAAATTAATAAGTTGTTTATTATTTAAGTTGTACGCATTATATGTGTGATTATCTAATAAAAGCGTAAACCCGCCATTTAATAATGTATCTATTTTTGGACAAAAAGAAGCTTAAACATCTGATCACAAACCTGGAGATTTATACAAATATCTACCAATATTTTAAAAATACATTACCAGAAACGATCTATACTAACACTTGAAATATGTGCCTATTGACTACACCAATTACATATCAATAGATCATATTTAAACATATGGAATGTTACGCTAAAAAGCCGATTCTGAAACTTGCATTTTCTATAGTAATAGAAAATGTACATACGAACATATTAGTTAAATGTGTTTAAATGAGTTTAAAAAATAATAGCTTTAAAAAATCAGAACATCCATACGAACATATTTCATCACGGCTAAAAGATATCCTCGTAAATTCAGATCAATGTGAAATTGATATATTAAATATAACAACCCAGAAACATGTGACTTCAAAGTACTTGAGGTGATAAAAATCAAGGAACATGAAAATTTATAGTTAATAAACAACCCAACAAAATTAACGAAAATAATAAAGGTAATGAAAAAACAGAAAGTGCAAACCTCAAATTGACTACATAACTATTGTAGACATGCATCAATAGATACTTATTAGAAAAAATTGCCAAACATAATAAATATAAAAGATCTTTGACATAAACCAAGAGGCTTGATATTCAAAGACACAGCTTCTTCCTCTTCCCATTCGGATCTTCAAATGACTCGGTCTCTTCTGAGATCACATGGCACCAGTCCTCAGATAAATCATGCATACTCCTCTTAGAACTACTTGTTGAATCCTCACCAGACGATATCGTCAAATCCACACTGNTTCCCATTCGGATCTTCAAATGATTCGGTCTCTTCTGAGATCACATGGCAGCAGTCCTCAGATAAATCATGCATACTCCTCTTAGAACTACTTGTTGAATCCTCACCAGACGATATCCTCAAATCCACACTGCCATGACCAGTTTGATCATCAGGTAAGCATCCCTTGCTGCATGAACTCTTACCATCCTCTGGTGAACTGGTCAGATCCGTAAAGCTCAATTTTTGGCCTTTGCAGTTCTTTCCAGAAGTAATCCGTAGCGAATCAGGAGTACACATACTGCCGTCCTGGGATGTTCCATTAAAAAATATAAAGAACAACATAGTTTAAAAATAAAAATATATATCAACATCTCTAAATGATGTATATGTACAGAAACTAATTTGGATCAAATACACAAAGAATTTCATCTGAAAATTACCGTCACATTGACATCTTCACCAAGAGAATTATAGTTCGAATAGTCTTCTTGGCGATAATCTTTGTCCCAAAGTCTAACCAATGCCTCGTCACATGACATGCGCGCCACAGTAAATGATGGGGCATATCCCCTGCCAGACACCTTGCTTGTGACCTTGAACACAAACTTTTTGTTTAGAAATGTGTCAAACATGACAGGCGGCGAGGCATTCGAATCTTCGGACTTGCATTCCTATAAAAAAAATGACAATCAAAATATCGAAAATATAACTAAACGTCATCAAAACAAAAAAACTATACATACATCAAAGGTCATACCTCGACATGAATTTTACGCAATTCATCAACGGAAACGCCAAGGAATTTAACAACATCTTTGTCAAAAACAGTCAACGTAGCTGATCTAGACTCGTCGACAACCACAAGTTCTACCTTATACCTATACATTGCAAAATGATTAGTTAAATAGTAGTGGATTAGATAAGCATGAAACAATCAAAAGCATGAAATTGACCTCACCTATAGAACGTAACTGGTACTTGCATCTTACATCTCGAACAATAGAACATGTTTCCATCCGGATCAACCTTGCAATTGCACCTACGACATGACGAATAGAACCATCCCCTGTCGTTGTTCACATACATAACAGATGCAACAACGCAACAAACACTTTGATGTTTAGCAGAAAATAAGTCCGAAACGAAGCATCCATCGACCCCGACAAAAGGATCGTCCGAAGGAGTATCAGTAGACGCTTTCGGAGTAACCACTTTAAATTGATCGACATCCATCAAGGTTTCGTGAAATTCTCTGAACTCATTGGTATCCAAATTGATTAGTAGCCAGTTGCGTACATAGAATTGGTCAAAACCATCTCCCCCTTGTATTCTTTTACCCGGCACCACTAAACAGCGATGATGATAGGACCTTCCCAAGACGTAGTCAAAAATTCCTTAATTTGCACAGCGTATCTACCCCACAGAGTAACAGATGCCTTCGATTTGCTATGTAGAAAATGAATATTTGGGATTAAAAGTAACAATGTTAACAACACATCATCAGAACATATTATTGAATAGTTCTATGAATTTTAACAGTACAAATGCAAATAGTCATAGAGTAAATAAACATACTCTCTATCTTGGATTACCATACTAACACGGGTCTTTGACTCGTCACCCGACTGATCCTCTGTGACACCAGACATTTCAGTTACCACACCAATCACATCTACATTCATATCGTTGAGAATAAAAAAGTATTAGAAATTTATGTGTTTATATGTCATATAAATTATATTATGAAACATTAATGTGCGTTGGTATCAAAAAGATGTTAGTATGGTATCAAAAACATATCTATCTTGGATTAACATACCAAAAAGATGTTTCATCTCGAACTCCCTTGACGTAACTATAGACAATTTCATGAACTGGAAACCATACATGGGGATATTTGGTATCAAGTCTCGACGTGCGACACGTTTACTAAATTGAAAAATAACTTGGAATTCATGGCTGGTCGAACGAAATGCGTATCTATTTAATATGTGCTTGAATTTATCGTAGAAAGTCCTCTTGACAGAAGCACCAATTAAAGAATTCTGAAACATGTAATAACAGCAAACAACGAACATTTAATAGTATCGCGTGAAGGGAATATAACAACAACATACTCAAATACTTAAAAAACAAAAGAGAGGAAAATGTACATCTTTGTCACAGAGAATCATATCCATGCTTGGTGCTTTCTGCTTAGAATTTGTATTCGGTTGAAATAGCCACATACGAACAATACGGACCATGATGTTCCAATTGGTCTTCACAGGATTGATAGAGCTAACTGTATCAAAACTGCGATCCATTGTTGAGCCGCTTTCCTATGCTCTATATTATGCGATATGTGCGAGACAATATGATGTATGAACCGATATTTAAATAGGAAAATATGGCAACATTCGCAACAAAAAAATCGTATCAATCGGTTATTCGAATATATATGACCAATCAAGAGCATCTAAATATAATTTTCAAAGATATGGTGGCGGGAGAAATTAAATTCAAAACGATACACATTGAACCAAAAAAAATAAAAAAAATCACGTGCGTAATTTAAAATTTATAGGGTATTAGTTTTTTCAATATATATAATTATATCAGATTGAAATAAAAACTTTATTTTGATTAAAAATATTAATATCGATTGCATTGATTGAAATAAAAACTTTATCAAATATATTTAAATTGTAATCAGTCTGTGATTTTAGAGATCACACTAATTAATTCATTTTGCATTTAATAAACTGCTTGAAAAGCCAAAATTAATTTATTTTTGATTTTTTAAACTGCTTTTGCTGACATGACAGCTCATGGGAACCCCAAAACTCAGTTTTATAGTTATATATAGATTGTCCTATTTCAATTTTGTTTAGTTTATACTTTTATCGATATTTATCGCTTAGCTTAAATAAATCGCTATAGTCTGTGCTTAGAGTGAATTAATGAATAAATTTTCTGTGGAACGATACTCGGTGTTCAAGCCTAATATATCACTTTGGTAATGTATGCTTACACTTGAGTTTTATAAATTTAAAAATTGCTAAAAAAGAAATAACCCAACAGTAGCCATTTCTCGTCATAATCATGCCCATTTGCCTCATTGATAATGTCTTATTTAGGATAAAATTGAAAGATAAAAGGAGTATTGGCAACCAAACACATTTTTAGTCAGAAGTTGTTAGTATTTTAATGAGTTCTCCTAAATTATGGCTAAAGGCTTATTTTGGTCCTAAATGTATGACTTAATATTTTTTTTATCATTTATGTTTCAAAATGTTTAAATTAATCCTAAATGCTGACAAAATGTTTCATATTGATATCAAATTATTAAATTTAGTCGTATTTTAAATGGTCAACATCAAGGCATTATCTTAAGAATTCAGTTGTAATAGTGCATGCACCATATGTACAGTAGTATATTAGTATTGTGGTAATTTAAAAATGGTAAAAGTATTAATTTTATCTCTAAATTTTACACAAACTGTCAATTTCGTCCCCAATATTTCACATTTTAATCAATTTTATCGTTTGACTAACTTCTTTCAATAAATTAACGACAAACTATATCCTGTTTTTCAATCTGAGTTAGGATTTGAGTTTCTTTTTCATTAGTCACGTAGATTATGTCGATAATATTTGGCTAAAGAAAGAGCAAAGGATAAAATTGACCAAAATGTGAAACATTATGGATGAAATTGACAACAACAAAAAAAATTAGAGACGAAATTGACCGTTGGTATAAAGTTTAAAGACAAAATTAGCACTTTTACCAAAACTTATAACTTATATAATCGTTGGGACTAAATATCACGACAAAATATTAAGATCGAAGTTCTGGAATCGTATAACTGTACTCAGACTTCCTTTCAACTCAAAATTTTCTGTGATTTTTTTTTTCTTTTACTTTTATTCTCCAATGCCATTTAGATTTTGGTATCATAATTTCATGATGGCTAGGAAGAAATGAACAGTCAAATAGTATTTCCTAACCATGAATGGCAGAAGAATCATCATTGTAGAGGATTTTAGAGTCTTTGTACTTCTCAAATATCCATCATTCTTTGCACTTGCTCATTAACTTCTAGCCATTTCTTTTTTTCAAAGGATTTGTTTGAACAGTTAAGAAGTATTAGGAGCTCAAGATTGTAAAAAAAGTAATAAATTTATTATTTTAACATATAGCATAGTAAAAAATAAATAAATAAAATTAACATGGATTGAGTCTTATAAATAGGCTAATCTCTCACAAAGTAATGAATTCACACATTTGAATACGGATGATCAAAATACCCATACTCAATGGGGACCCTGAAATTTACCCTATGGATATGGATCTGGACCAGGACCCATCATTAATAGGTTTAGGTTTNATAAATAAATACATGACAATAAGTATTAATTTTTAGACAAAAATATTATTTTGGTCTCTAAATTTTATACCAACTAATAATTTTGTCTTCAATCTTTTTTTTAGTCATTTTTATACCAACTATCATTTACTAGTACTTTAACCAAATAGTAATGACAGAATCTACATGGCTAATGACATATAATGTAAAATTGATAGAAAAGAAAACTTAAGTCCTAACTCCGGTGAAAAACAAGACAAAATCTGTCATTAATTCATTGAAAGAAATTAGTCAAATGATAAAATTGACTAAAATGTAAAATATTGAGGACGAAATTGACAATTGGTGTAAAATTTAGGAATCAAAAGAGGTGCTTTTGCCTATTTTTTATTGTTTTCTGAGTTCTCAAATTCAATGTACTTAAATGATAAATGTTTTATATGACCCAAAAAAAATGATAAATGCTTTAAGGTATTTTAGTTAATCTACCTTCAAATAACCAAATGCCTTCGTAGAATTTTGTTTTTGGGGTTGGTTTTTGGCTTTCTAATTGTGATGATATAGGTCAAAGCATCAGTGGAATTTCTTTTAAAGAATACATTTAATGTTTACAAAACTCATCTTCAAATGACAACAAAAAACAGATCTACACGACTAAACCTAATACAATCTGATTTTATTTTTGGTAAAATTATTATTACGTCTCATTTAACTTTAGTTTGGTTCTTCTCAACTAAAATTTTGTGGTTCAGTATTTACAAATTTAGATAAATTTAACTTAATTCATATTATTAACTCTCTTATTCCTACTGTTCTTATAATACAAACGAATCTTAACCATCTTGACAATTTGAATATAAATATGATTCATGCCAATTCACTTAAACTGTCTAATATAAATGGCACCGAATACCACAAATAACAAATTCTTATATCAAAACTTCAAATTAATATTTATAGCATATCTGTAACTGCTAAGCTATGGAGTTTAATTTCTTCAAAAGAAACAAGTACAGGATAAGCAAATAGATTAATATTATGACGTTTCCATATATTATTAGTATTACTGTTATTTTCTTGCAAGTTTGATGGTGGGTTTGGATAAGATAAATTTAGAAGAGAAAGTAATTTTTGGAAGTAATTATTCTTTTAAATATATCAAACTTATTAAAGAAAGTAATTCAATTACCTCTAAAATTTGCTTTCCCTCATAAATTTACCTTATCCAAACATACTATAAATAGTGATTCTGTAGTAATATTTCTTCAGGATTCTCCATTGACAGCTCCCAAACACCCCAAAACAAATATGCATGAGCATGACTGATTCGTACACTAAAATGACAACTATAAAATTCGTGAGAACTATATATTTGGCTCAAGGCTTAAAAAGGGAATGGAAAAGAATCCATATTTATTCTACCAACTTGAGCTTTTCTGTAAAGATACCTCTTTCCTTTTACCTAATAAGATAATACACAAAATTTGAGGGCATCTTTTCTGTAAACCCCTCCCCAAAAACATAACTTTCTGTAAACCTTGTATTGACCTATTGTTCTATTTAAACAAGACTACACGAAAACTAAGTGAGTGAGCTTCAAGGGGAAAGGAAGCTCAAAGAACTACTTCTTGCTAAGTTGTATACTTGTATTAACCAAAGATTTGATCCCGAGGCAGAAGATTATTTAGAAAAGAGCGCTCACCATCTGCATTCCTCATTATCAACTTTTTATCGTTACGCTGAATCCTGCAAAAATCACAGAGGATTAAGGACATCACAGTGAACTTAATAGGGCTCAGTATCTGGATCCTGGCAATATATATAACCAACTGTTTCCATCCTACAATGTCATATCCTTGATTAAGAACTACGAACAAGTAAAACAAACTTTACAAAATTACTAAGAACTTCTGAACATCATAGTTATCATTGGGTTGGATGAATTATGCAGAGAGCATGACTTAACTATCGCAAGAGCACGAAAAATTTAAGTGTCTTAACAGTTGACAGCCTTTTGCTTATAGTAAGGCTATGCACAAGTTTCAGCAGAACAAGCTGAGCTCCTTCAGAATGACATTTAACATAAGAAGATGAAAATGCATCCTATTTTCACATCTCAGCCATCATAACTACAATCAGACAAAATCACGAAATTACAGACCAAAATGGCCTATGACATTGCCACATGCCAATATAACAACAACAATCAAAGCCTTTTCCTACTAGGTGACGCCAACGTGTTCTATCTTTGCACATGTCCACAATTAGTTATTAATAGATAAATCTTTTCGAATAGTTTATACTTTATAACACAGCTTACTGAAACATTACTAAGCTACAAGCAATATATGATAAATTTTATTGTACAATAGAAAATCCTATAGAAGATCATTAACTAAACAAGCATGATGTTGCTAAAAAACAGAAAAAAAAAACCTAAACAGGCATGATATATATACTCAATTAGAGGATCATAATGCTTTCTTTAAAGAGCATATATGAAAACAAGATTAATGTTATAATATGGTACCAATTCTGTTAAGAGTTTTAGTTTTTACTATTGTTCAGTTAGGTAGTTATTTCTGTTTCATTATTACATTTTCTGTTTAATATAGCTTATGTAATTTTCTGATAGTTAGTTAGTTTAAGTTGATACAAAGGTATGAGTTATAAATACCTTGCATTATGCCCTCTAGGCATATTCAGTTTTTACCATTCAGTTTTAAAGGTGGAATAAAAGTGCCAGAATTATTCCCCTCATTCTCTCTCTCTGTTTTCCTTCATTTTCCTTCCTCTGAATATTTTCTTTTTCTGTGTTCTTATCCAAGAACCTAAGGGTCTGATTGGTTGCTCTGTTTCCATTTTCACTGAAAACAGGAAATATGACTGAAAACGTGTTTTGTACAGTTTTTTTGAAAATGTTTCCTGGAAATATTTCCTGAAATAGGCTGAAAACAGGAAACGTCAAAAAGACGTTTCCAGTATTTCCAAAAACAAACTTGTGATATTTTGCAACTTTACACAAAAGTAAATTAATTAATCATGTTAATATCATCATTTAGTCATAATCAAACTTAAAAACATATAAAAATTAACGTTATTCAAGTTAACATAATTTAAATATGAAAGAAAACGATTTTTTTGATTTTATAAAACAAACATGTTTCTTAAATATTAAAAATTTAGAAATGAAAATAGAAATCCAGAAATAGAAACAGAAAATACCAAAGAAAGCTGAAAATGAAAAGAGAAAGAGAAACCAGTGACCAGGACGAACTGAATCAACACTCTCTGTGTATATAATACTAGGAAAACTCATATACCATCACTACATGGATAAACTTCTCATTCAGCTCTAAAGCACTATTTACAAAATAACAATCAATACACCACTGAATGTACTCAGGCAAATGAATCCGAAGTAAAAACTTGGACAGAAAACTAGTAAACAAGATTACTATTTTTGCATATCAAAATACGAGAGAGATCAATGCCGAACCATGATTATATGGACATCAAGGTGATCCTTTACAAGTATGCCAGGCATTAATTATTAATTTCTGAATGCACAAGAAACCAAATAGATGTAACAACTAATAAGAGTAAACCATCATTGAGACCTTACACTAGTTGAGTGGAGCTCTACTGTATTCACATTTTCTGTGTCCTGCCCACAAATCAATCACAAAGTTAAAAAGAATAAGTGAAATAATTTACAGTAAGGCTAATAAAAATGAACTTTTAACAGTTAATATGAAAAATCACCTCAATCAACAAATCTTTTCTTGTTATCAAACCAAGCACAGAGGAAGGGCGTGGAACAACAAACAAATGCCTCAAACCAAGTTGGCGGAAAAGATTGTACACCTGACAACAGAAAGAATCAATGATTATATGAAAAAAATGGATAATGGAAATGACAATGTCTTCAAAGAAGAAATACCACATACCTTAGTCAAAGACATATCTTCAGGTACAATATATGGTGACGGATTCAAAAATGGGACAAGATCTATGTACATTTCTAAGTCATCTGAGCTTAAAAGAATTTCATCTATACAGATTCCTTTACTAGAAACAGGTTTTGTAAATTTGTCGGGCCTGGAAGAAAAGACAAACCTTCAGAATAGAGAAGAAAAAGGCCAAACTAAAAATTTTGATCAGGAATTACCTTATTGGCCTGGCCCCACCTCTGGGATCACTGGCTAAAGGACTATGCTGGAAATCAATCTTTGACTGTAGAATCACTAATAGATGGCTGCGCAGAATAAAGATATTGGAACTTCAGTTTTCAATTAATGCAATTTTTTCCTTTGACACACAACCAGACTAATAGGCAGAATATCATCATGCTTACCTCCGAAGTACCAATCCAATAACAAGCGGTTCTCCATTTCTTGTGTGATCAACCACCTGGGCATAATAAGTTATAGAGCACAACTTAAATTTTCCAGCCATTAGAATCAAGAAGTGGGATCATTAGAGTAGCAATACATACAGGAAAACCGTTGTGTTCATTGCTCCGCAGAATGGAAACTACATCTGCAACCTTAACAACACGGGGAAAGGAGATCACCTTCAACAAAGAGAGATAAAAGAGTACAATTAAATGCCGAAGGAATATTTAAACGTGCAAAGCATGTGGTATATAAAGCAACTACAGGTAGCCTCTTTTCAATGCTGTTACAATCACAAGTTGTATTTAATACCATGATTTATATTCAGTAGACTTTCCACTGTATCGTTAACCACCTTTTTTTCTCACAGTGACTGCCGAATGGCAACTCACCAAAGAGTAACTCATACATGAGTAGCCAATACTATGACAAAGTTCAGACTCTCCGTAGTGCCTCCTATTTTCCTTATACCCACACCTACAGATGCCCCAGATTTCTTGTTTTCTGATGATGATTGGGGAGAGTAATGTGGACGCCAACTACCTAAGTTATCTAGTTTTGCAGAGATCTAAAGGACAAAAACATATAATTTGTCGAACATAAGGCAACCTTGTTTTTTAATATGTAGATATTTCAAAGGATCAGAAATAATGGCCAGTAGCTCAATTAGGCCTCCATCAAATTTGGGAGGCCCAAATATACTTTCTATGTTCATAATGGTCTAATTGCTGGATTTTTGGTTGTGCATCATAAATGTCTTTAAAACAACCAAAAGTGGATAAGTAATTTCTTCAAAAACAAAAACATTCTAATATTTCTATTACCCTTCTTGTCCTACAGGCCTCCTTTGCTGTCATATTTCGCATCTCATATTTAGGCCTTGATTCCAGTAATGGAATGCCCCTCAGTCGTGCCTGTTCTTCATATAATCCCTCATTAAAAGCATCACCAACGGCCTGTAGTGGAAACAACTTAGTGCATTTTAAAGTGATTTACTGTATGAAGGGGGAGTTTCGTATGCATACCTTAGATATAAGAAGAACAAGCATAATAAGAGGTAAAAGTTGTAAGTTATTTGTTATTTCAACCATAATGACACAGAGAGATACTGTCATCCGCATTGAACCTCCAAGAAAAGATGCAGCTCCCAGCAGGGCATACCTGGAGACAAGAAAAGCATCAGATGTACAATTCAGGGACAACAGAGAGTGCACTGATGTAAGTCTTTCTTAATGTAAGAAGCAGCAATGGAAAAAGTTAAATGCAACTCCTACATAAAACTAATAAGGTGTTGCAGAGCTTCTAGATTAGATTCATAACTTGGCAGAAGCAGTAATTATTAACAAAGTTTCAGAAGCATCTACTTGAACAACTGAAACTAAAACTTAAGGAACATTTATCCTTTAATTACAATGCATTTGCTGAATTTTATAACTTAAATCACTTTTGGGCTTTCCTTATCATGTTGTTCGGCTTCAATCCCAAAATGTGAAACAGCAAAAACTAAATAACGAAGAAAAATAATGAGTACAAAGGTCTTTTTTCCTTTCCAAACGAATGACTAGCACCTAAACTCATTGTGAAAGGAGAAAAAGAAACTAGCCTAAACCAACAAAAAAAAAAAACTTCAAAAGACNAAAAAAAAAAAAAAAAAAAAAAAACTTCAAAAGACAATTAAAGCAAAACAAAGATGAAAAATTAGAAGACTATGGATGGTCCAAAAAAATGCCTTCCAAGAAAACCAAAGAAAATGCACAAGAGAATCTGAACATGATACCATAAATATCAATAACTATACAAGGAAAAGAAATCATTGTTGGGTTGCAAGGATTGGGATAAAACCATTCCACTGGAAGCATCCAACTCCTTGATAACTGTACAGATAGTGCAGAAGAAAAGATCCCATGGAATAAGCCCCCATGTCTTTAAGAGGTCTTATAAACCTCACATCCAAAGCCTTTCTGGCTTATATTATATTATATTATATTATATATCAAAGAAAAGTGATGAGCAATAGACTCACGTTCCCTCTTCAACATTAAGCTTTCCATAATATTTTACAACAAGCATGCCAACAAGACGTCCATATGTTGAACCTATCATTATTCCAGGAACAAATTGGCCAGCTGGAACTGCAGTACCAAATGTTACAACTGCTAAAGCATAAAACATAACCTGCCACACATACAAGAGAAAATAATCAATTTAGAAGTAATTATAGCTTCAAAAATGTAGATTCTCTGTGCCATACGAAAGAATGAAAATAAATTATTAACTGGCCATAGGAATATGAGATGAAGAACAGTGTTATTTATTTATATTTTTTCCTCAGAAAGGAAAGCTAATAAAAGAGTAAAAACAAGAAGGAGCATTTGACACATACAAAAAACTAGCACACAACAAAATGTCCCATATGTGTGACATCAAAAGTACAAAGTGAAGAATGCAGTACCAAAAAGGTTAATAGACTTTGGGCACTGTATTCATGTATTGTTTTTGCACTGAACAAATTCCTTATGGCATCATCCTGAAACAATTGAGAAGTAAATTTTTAAACAAAAGGAACTTGAAAAGAAAAATAAACAACAAAGATTTCCTGCTACTCATTCAAAACCTGTGTATTGAAGAAAATTGTGGCAAGATCATTGTATTCCTTGTCTTTGCTACAAAAGAACTGCAAAGGACAAAAATTGCAACTAAATCCCCAACACCTAACTAAATCCAAAAGCACAATTTAAATGATTAAAATACAAAAGGTTGAATAATAATAGAGTGCAAATTAAAGAGTCAAACAAATTTGTTGTCCCGGTCAGTCCAGCATATAAACTCATTATGGACATCTCGTTAAATAATTCCTAAAAGCCCAACTTCATCATTGTTAGAACTTTAGGAGAGCAAATTTCTTGTTAGAACAAGCATATAATTTGTACAACATGTATTATAAATCACAAGTTCACAACAAGAAACAGCAGAGAAATGTTTAGTTTCCTAATTTCAACTGTCATTAAATTTTGTTTTAGAGAAAGAAGATATATCATAAAAAGTGAAAGAAAGAAGTACAGAAACAAAGAATGAAATAACCTCCTAGAAGAAATGAAAATATACAAAATATAAAGGAACAAACAATAGGTGTATATTAACTAAGCAAAGCTTTTCCAGACTTTGTCTAATAAAAAATTTATGAAATGAGACTAGGATAAAAATAATTGAGACTTAGCATGAAAACTAGTTCAAACAAAAAATATAAAGTAAATAAAGCATCTCAAAGAAACAACTAGAACCAACAGTCTTACATTTACATAATTGCCGTACATTCCTGGTGGCCGTGGACATTGAAAACCAGAATCAGAATCAGATTCAGGGCATGGACTACATTTCCTTAGAAGTGGCAAGCCAAATGAAATAACTGAAGTTAACAGGGAGACAAGGCATGCTTCAACAATCTGCAAGGCAGGGGAAGATAGGAAAGGGAAAAAAACAGACAATGGTCAGAACAAAATGTACATTGGAAAGATTAAATAGTACTTCCTCAACACAACTACTATTTCACTTTAGTTATCTATTTCTTTCATTCATCCTTTTTTTTTTCTTTTTATTCCTTTCATTTGTTTTTCTGCCATTTATGGAGGGACAGATGGCAACAACTGGATCAAAATCAACACCATACCTTGACTCGGGTTCCTTTCTTATGCAGATGATTTCGACGCCAAGAAGTTACATACAAAGTAAGCTGGTTAAACAAGGCTCCTGCAGATTTTTCACTCTAAGTTAACAAAATAGCAACAAAAATTCAACAGACAATTAAAACTCAATTTAGTGGTAATAATACCAACCTAGAAGACCTCCAATAACCCCAATAACAGCCATTGGCAGTAACTCAGCAAAGGAATAATCCTCTTGACCACTAAAAGCAAAGTGAGTCAAGTAGAGGCAAAGAAATAAATTTTAGCACTCAATTGGCAATAAAAAATGTGAAAGCTCGGATCTTAACCCTGATATATCCCATATTATGAATCCACCCGAGCCAAAATGTCCACACTTTCCGCTCTTGCACCATCCCATCACAGTACGCACAACAACGGCCACAATAGCAGAAGTGAAGAAGACACGCCACATCAGCTGACTCCTCCACCTTCAAGAGCACAAAAACCTATTAATGTACAAATAGCATGCAAATGCAAATGTACATGCTCACTTAGTAGCTCCTGTCAGTATGTATGCCATAAGATATTGAAAGATGCATGATACACCAATGTTCATGCATTTTTCACAATTCTCATGTATAAAAATTCACAACAGCAATAAATGTTAAAAGGACAAACATGCTATCTTTACTACACATGCTACTAAGTGAAAAGAATAAAGTGATCAAGAGTAAAAAATCCTTACCAAGACGTTACCTCTTCCAATGCAAACAAAACACCACCAACTGGAGCTCTAAATGCAGCAGCTACTCCAGCTGCACACCCACAGGTTACCTGTTCAAGACAACCAAATTTTATGTTGGAGCGGGAATAATAAAAGAGGTTGTTCCCATCAAAAGGGGGGATCATGGTACATTCTCTACCCTACTCAGAATTTGAAATCAGATTAAGCGGAAAATTAATTTACAAGATCTCGTTGATCCCGGTCGCTTTTGAATACTTGAAACCACCTTGAATTTAGATGATACTTGGTAGACCCACCCTGCTCAATAAAAGACATCAAAAGATGATTTGATTTTGAGTTTGTGCATGCAAACAAATATATACCGACAATATAAAGCATAGGAAGCTCAACTTCAGAAGCCAAGGCAACTAAAGTCCTTTTGGATGGTAAATTTTTATTTCAACCATGTCAGAAAGTGGATATCCATATAGAAATACCAGATTGCAAACTAGCAATATATTTGTGAAATAAATTAGATTATGAACATAGATATATGAGTACCATTGAAACACTACATGCAATGAATTGGAAGATGATCTTCAGTACATGTGGAGTAGAAAGGGCGGGAAAAATCATAGAACAAGCACTAAAATAGGAGATGTGCCATGACTCTGGGAAGTTAATTTATCAAGTAGCTGCGGCCCCAGGGATACCCACTGCCGTTATTTAAATAGTATAAATAGAACATTTTATTCAGTTGCAATCCCTTAATTACTTCTTACTCCTCCATTATGGTGGGTACAACGACTATATGCAATTAACTTAATTAATGCAAATAAAAACTTTCATCTCATTTAAAAGAAATATATGCAAAAACTCTTGCATCTACTATCTTAAACCTAAATGTTAATCTAATAAGATTAGTTTGTCTTGCCTGACTGTGATCCACATGAAAGAGAAAAAATTATATATATATATATATAGTACTAATTACAACACTGGGCAGGATGGGCTTACCTGTCCAAGCAACGAAGCAATACAAGCACCCGTATGAACAAGAGGACCTTCTTTCCCTAATGCAAGACCACCACCTACTGAACCGATGCTTCCAAATATCTATAGACCATAAGAAGAATCAGGTAATCAATTAGACAGACACACATTCAGAATATTAACCAAAAAGGGAGAGTACAATACATCTTACCTTTCCAATCAAGGTTCTAAAAAGAAGGATGCCATGAATATCAACTCCTGCACATAAATGAGAATCAAAACTCCTGATATCCATAAGACTTTTAGAGAAGCTGCAGGATCATGAGCACATGCAGAAACACTTGTAATGTCTTACCATTTAAGTACCCCTTGATTTCAGGGATACCAGATCCAGCTGCTGCTGGTGCAAAGTGTGTGATGATATAAACAGAGGAATACACCAAAACCAAGTTGATCAGGACATATACAATAAACCCAGCAAAATATGATTTCTGAATTATATTAAAAGTCAATGAGAACTTCCAGCCAGCAAAGTTTTCAACAGAAATATTGATGAACACAGCAGCAAGTCCAGTTCCTGCAAACCATCAGATGAAAAGATAAATATATTACAAAAATGATATAATTAACAATACATTGAAAGCTAGGTATAATCTAAAAAGCACATATGAGGAATGACTTTGAATAAGCTTTATGACAATGTCTCATTCCTTTTTTTTGTCTCCTCAAACAATTAAAAAGTTTAAGCCAAGGTCCAAGTGCTTGCCTGCTTCTAAAGATCCCGAGTAATGTTTACCCACCAAAATGAGGGAGAAAAGATAATTTTTGTGAGATTAGATATAACTATAAGGGAACCAGCTGACTGATCATCAATGTCAAATTTCCCAAACACCGCAATTCAGCATCCATGTCATATTTCTTATTCTTTCATGTTCACTAGTACTACAAGTTAACTACTCATGCACATACCAAACATGGATATACAAACATCTCTCTTTATTAATTTGGATATGAATGGGTATTTATGTCTTGAGGTCTCAAAATTAAAATTACCAGCGCAAGAAACCAAAAACCATCGCAATTCAAAATCGATGCCCTCTTAACTTTAGAACACAAACGGCATTTCCACTACCTGGACTTTAAAAATAACAATAATAATACCAACAACTAAACAAATAAAGGACGCACCAATGCCAATGAGCAAAGCGAAGAACCATTTCACCACCAGCAAATAGCCCACATATAGTTTCCCTCTTAGCGCCTACATCGATTGAAGCACAGCCAAACAGTTCATTTACAAAACCAAACACGATTGAACTAGAATTAAACAGAACCCAAAATAGCAATAGTACTAAGAAACTTGATAGATAATCAGGGGAACCTGTTCTTCCCGATAAGCATAATTCTCTATGACTTCATAGTCAAGGCTTTCAACGCCACTTCCATCATTCTTCTTCAACAAGCCAACAGCATCATCGGTGAACTGCGACTCCGCCTCCGCGTTCGGAATCCGCGACCACACGAGCTTCGCCGTCTCGATTCCGTTCTGGAACTGATTCGCCAACATCATCAACAACAACCCAAGATCACACTCCTCGATCAAGACCTAATAAAATCCCCAAAACCGCAAGGCATAATAGATAGCCCCAAGCTGAAAATCGAGAAACAATTAAGCCAGAAATTATTGCTCTTCCTTCCAAATTCCGCAGCAATTGAAAGAGCAAAAGGGACAAGACAACGAATGCGAGTGGAAATCGACAGAAACAGTTCGTTTCAGTGTCGTATAGATGCAAAACGACACTGAAATCGACACTCTGTGTGGTGTGGTGTGGTGATTCCGTCGTTTTGCGCTTCAATGGTGTTTTGATGACTGTAATTTCCAAGTTTTGAAGTTTCAGTGAGCAAGTCAGCGACGAAACGAAAAGAAACGAAGACACCGTAGTGCGGAGAAGATGGTACACGAGCTATTATTGCGTGCGGAAGAATTTACGGTTACCAAATACTTTAGTTCGTTGTAGTCCGTAGATGTAAAACGCGTAATATTCAGTATTCACAGCAACGGCGAGATGTTCAAATTTGGTCGCATATCTTTTGCTAATTTTCCAATTTGGTCCTGTATCTTTTTGTGTTGCACTTTTGGTCCAATATTTTTACAAAATGTCTCAAGTTGGTCTCATATCATTTTTGGTCTCACATCTTTTGAACAAGTTACAGAATTGGGTTTATATCTTTGTAAAAGGATTAATCTTTGGTTGGTTCTTTTACAAAGATATAGGACCACTTCTGCACCTAACTCAAAGATATAGAACCAATTCTTCAATTGACCTAAAGATATGGGACAAAATCTACAACATAAAAAGATATGAGACTAAATTGAGAAATGACCCAAAGATATAGGACTAAAAGTGCAACAAAAAAAGATATAGAACCAAATTAAAAACTCAACAAAACATATGAGATCAAATTTGTGTTTTGACTCTTTGTTTTGGTGTTGCGGCTTCATTTTCATTACTTTTTTCTTCGTGACTATTTTCAAAATTTCATTACTTTTAAAATCAGATAAAAATAGCTTTCAATAGTTTTCTTTCTTGGTATTTTTTGGCCCTTATAGCATTCAATAGTTGTTTTTATTAATTTTGTAGTATATTTTAATTTTAAAAAAAAAGTTATTGACATTTTATCTAAAGGGTGTGTCATTGTGTTGACACGTGTTTATGTTCATTTTTCAACTATTATTTTGATCACAATTTTATTATGATTTTTTTACAATCTGACAAAATTAAAGAGAAGTCATTTTATTTCGAAGTGAGTCGAGTTTCACACCCCTTTTATAAAGATATGATTAGTAAGTTTAACAGGACTTTTATCATTAGACATGAAGGAATTTAGAGGTTCTTGGATAAGATGCACCTCTTTTCCTACNTTGATTCACACTGGAAAAAATTTAAAATAAATGATTTGTTTTTAAAATTTACTTTAGAGTAAAATATTTTACTTTAAAATTTTTGTAAAGTATCAGTACAATATTATTATTGAAATTTTTTGTTTGAAACTTTTTATGTAAATATAAAAAAAAATGTATATAAATCATCGTGGGCATGCCTCCAATTGTGAGATTTGGAAATGTAATTAAATTGTCTTAAAGTAACATGTGTATTTATATTTAGAGCTATACTACTAAATTGAAAAGAAAAAAAAAGGATTGAGCTCGGACGAACAATTTAGAGCTATACTAAAATGGGTCAAGTCAATTTGAACAAAGATCAACCCATTTAAATTTTTATTTTTTTTTCAAAAACTTTTTTCTCTCATCATTCTGTGTATCTAGGAAGCATGAACACTGATACGGACACGGGACACGACACGAATACGGACACACTGACAGGCTAGATTCTTAAAATTATGCGACACGACACGACATATATTTATATATAAAAATAATTAAAAATCCATAAAATTTTATGAAAATTTAAAAATTACAGTATCTATTCATAATATATGTCATATGCAATATTATTTTTTATTGTTTGTCATGATAAAGAAACAAAAAATTGATTTTATATTCTAAAACATATGAATATGTGTCGTGTGGATGTCGTACAGGTGTCGAACACGGACACGTGTTTGACACAGCGACACGCTACCAAAATGAAGTGTTCATGCTTCATAGTTGTGTATGAATGTAACAAGTAGCAATTCAATCAACCCATACCCAATAGAAGGGACAAAATGTTTACAATATTTGTATGAATGTCTTTTGAAGGAGGAATGGAATGGATAGTGAGCAACTCTAAAGTCCCTCTTGACCCTTCAAGATCTAATTTTTGTTGTCCTCTCAATTTGGGATGCCAAAGATGGAGTAGTCAGTTATATAATAGTAAGGGCAATTATATTCTTATGGTTTTATTAAGGACGGTTTTATATAAGGGTAATATTAAAAAAAATTAATAATAAGTCATTCTATTACATTCTATTGTTAATAACTTCTTAATAAGGTCAACATGTATTCATTCTTCTCTTCATTTAAAATTCTCAAACAATATATCTACTCAAACCATTCTCTTTCATTCCATTTCATTTCATAAATGTCTGTTAATTTCCATTCCTTTACATTCTCAATGATATTCCCAATGTTCCATCACCATTTAAATTGAAATCAATAAATCTGTGTTGCCCTTGTTGCGGGTATTGTTATCACGACAGTGGATCCTCTACAGTACTGCACCTTCTGCAACATTGCAGGGACCAATAAGAACCTGCCACGTGTATTGTGCAGTACTGCAGAAGGTGCAATACTACAAAGGATCCTTTCTTGTGTTATCACACACATTAAGTTCCTTGTTTTCTTAATGTTTCTTTATAGATTTCTTTTTTTGGTAGTCACAGAAAAAAAAACGTTTCTTTACATATAGTTCATTTTTGCAAAAAAAAATTATTTTATTATTAAGTTAAATTTTATGTAATTTAAAGTTAATATAAAAAATATAAATACACACTACTCGTTTCAAAAACAGGCCAATCCAGCCCATATAATAATGGAACAACATGGGTTCGAATTGGACTATGCATATAAAATAATTAAAATTAGCAGATCACAAAATGACCTCTGACCCAAATAAATCACCCACTGTTCATACGCTACTTTTACATTTTTTGTGATTTTTCTAATTTAAACTGGTAAGATAAAAAAATAACCCCAAATAACAAAAATTAGAAAAATCACAATTTTATTTTATTCTTTTTCAATTCAAACATATTATACTAGTTAGTACTCTTAGAACTAAAACATCACATATTTCTAGCAAGAGACATTGTATGAGATAGTTGTCTGAGTTTTACCTATTTGAACTTCTATAAACATGTAACACTATATTTATCGTCCAAAAAAAAGTTACACTATATTTGAAATTCCATATGTCCAATATCATTAAGTTATGCATTATTACTTAAAACAAATTTTATATTCTAAAGTCTAAACTCAAAATTCAGGATGTAGATGATCATTATCAGAAAGACCATCAACACATTGATTCATAGACGACTCCACTTTCTGTGTTGTATGTATATACCAAAAACGTATTTGTTTGTGTATTTTAGTATATTCCCTTAAGGAACAAGTTTAGAAAAGGATAAAAATAAAAGGGATAATTTTTTTTTAAGTATTATAAACTTAAAAACACTGTCAAATCTTCTTGACTTTGTTTTCTTCTTAATTCTAAGACACTTCCTGACTTTGCATGTTAACTCAAATCCTACTTCGCATTTTGAAGATTACTATAATCATGTAACACTTTTAGAATAGCTCCATTAATTGCTGCGAGACATCTGCATCAAAGTGAAAATCATTGTAGATAGTTAGTAAAGATGAGTTCTAATATATGAAGTCTCAAGACATTGATCTCAACATATAGCTCAATCTTTATCTGTTGATAAGTAAGTAGTCAATAATCTAAAAACTTATCAACAATAGTCAATTTAGGTATGAAGATCACTTATATAGTACTAGAAAGCCAAACGAATAAATCTTCGGTAGTGTTTTTAGAGAAGACCTATTTTTTAATCCTGAGTTAGTCTCTAAATATTGGAAAAACACTATCTAGTCCTATTTTTTTCAATGGAGAATTAGATTAAAAAAACCCTATTGGTTGTCCCACAAGCCATCTCTAACCATAATATAGTCAACAATGTTGCTTGGAAGTAAAACAAGAAAGGCCAAAGTGTATTTTTGGTCTCATATCTTTTGCTCAGGTCTCAATCTGGTCCCGTATCTTTTTTTGTTGCACTTTTGGTCTCATATCTTTTGGCAAGTGCATGATTGGTCCCATAACTTTTTTGTTGCAGATTTGGTTCCATAATTTTGCAAAAATCCACCGTTAGTCCCACAATGTGGAATCTTTTGCAAAAATATGAGACTAATTTTGTAACCTGACCAAAAGATATGGGGCTAAAAGTGCAACAAAAATTGATACGAGACCAAATTGAAACTTGAGTAAAAGATATGGGATCAAAAGTGTAACAGAAAAAGATACATGACTAAATTGAAATCTGAACAAAAGATATAGGACCAAAAGTGCACTTTAACCAATAAGAAATGCATGAAATACCTTTAAGAATGGATGGTGTTATCTGAAACTCATGCCAAATATTCTGATAAGCACCAAGATCCATGTTCAGAAACATGGCTACAAGATACACAACTCCAGCAGCAATATGATGGGGTTTAAACTGAAGCGATAGAGAGCTACAAAGTCTGCCAAAAACCATGACGATTCTCAACTTCGAAAGACCGAAAGAGACAACTTCTTAAACAGTGATTACCATAATTGCTCAACACAAGCTGATAGATGCATAAATAGTCAAAGTAATCATCTAGTGAACACTAAAAGAAGCAGAGATTCTTATATATTTTAACATATACTCCCACCACGATAGAGATCATGTCAGCTTCTAAAATGAACTGTTAAACAAACTAAACGTCACAAACATAAATGAACATTCATGGCATGTCAAGAGCACAAATTTATTAACTTTTCCTTACCAACTTGAAAACCAGCAACTTAGGAAGAATAATATTCCAACAATGTCTGCAGAACCACTGATGGGTAACAAAATGTAGGAAAATTTTATAATATATTACAGAGTTTATCAGATTTCCATGCTCAAATTTGCTGTGGGGAACACCAGAAATATATACACTTAAACTGAGAAAACATTCAAGGAGAGCCGCATATTGCACACAATTGAATCTTTCAAAGCTTAATGCTTGTGCCACAGCTTCCGCTCAATACTTTGACTTGGACAGGCTTGCTAACATACAAATTGAAATGCTCATAATGAGGAGTAAATTTCAGTAACCTCCCTTGAGATGTGACTAAACTATAGTTTACACTCTCATTATTTAAAAAATAACACTTAGCTTCCTTTTAATTTACTTTCTGTCAAAGCTTAATGCTTTTACCAAAAAAAAAAAGATATCTTCCTAGATAACTTGAGGCTGATTTTAATTCTAATATAAATGAAGTCAGTCAAATGGATAACTTTTTCTTGTCATATGATGTATAATGTTCCACATCCTATGAAGCTTTCTTGACCAAAGGTAAATTTGAACATAATTCCACCCTGAAATTGACTTTTACCTAGTGAAAGCCGGTGTACAACTAAACACCGCAGAAAGGAAAGCAGTGTTCTCCACCAATATGTATGATCCAAAACGTCAAAACTAACACTAGAAAAAGGCCTCCCACAACATCATAGGCCTATTCCTGTGAAACTAGGGACACTAATCCTGAAGCAAGCTTAAAAGGAAAATCTAACTAAACAAAAATTAATACTTCAATTTCATTAACAACCTAATGCACATGACCTAGCTGAACTTGGGAAACATAAGTAACTTCATGTAGTAAATAAGAATAAAAGATCAATCACTCCAATTAGTAAGACATTTTCAAAGACAAGCATGTCCATCTAAAGCAAAAGACATGATAAAGAATTAAGCCACGGGAGGGACACTTTATGAAGAACATCAAACCAAAAAGAAAATGCAATATCCATGTCCTTGAAAACTAATAGACATGCTATGTCAACGTTAAAAAAGAAAAAAAAGGTGACAAGTGTGAAAATAAGAATTTTCCTTTTTTTTAAAAAAAATGTTACTAAAAGCGAGAAGGAATAGACCAATGTAGCAAAGGGTAATAAATTATCCTCCAAAAAGAGAAAAATCAGTAGGTAATAAGAAAGTTTTCATTAAACTATATAAAACATAGCTTGATTAAAATTAGAACAACAAATCAATCCTTTATATGTAGAAAATCTAACATATTTAAAGAATCAGGGAAGAAAATAGATGGTCCAAAAATAATGTGAGATTCCAAAATGTTCAATGCAGATGAAACCACGAAAATGTGGGGAGAACTAAGATGCATCACTCAAACACAAAAATCTGTCAATCGAAATAAATAGATTATGCAAGAAAAGATCAAATGTGAGGATTTCAACAGCACATCCATACCGAGCTAAAAGTTTTCCTCTATATCAAGACTAGGAAGAGGGGCTCTGTTAAGGTAGAAATAACCAGCCGCACAAAGAGACAAGGCCTCACAACTTTCCTCCACATCAGTAAATTTGACCAAAATTTAAAGGCCCAATCTTGAATAATTTTATTATTGAATCAAGACAACAGAAAACTCATTCCACATCCAAATTACAAAAATAGATTGTTTCTTCTTCTCTATTTGATGGATTTTGATTATCTGATCATAACATTCGAATTAACAAGGTTTATAATTCCATGATCTCTTTCCACCAATGATATTGCAAGGGTGATATTGGTCCAAATAGAAGGGAAAAGATAAGCGATTGATTTGGCTAAAGTTCATCAACATAAAGTGCGAAAGATTAGGGTTAGAAAGATGTGGTTAGGATCTTGTGGCTATCTTGGTTGGCCCAAGAAGATATGAGTCACTAGCATGAACTACAAAGAATTCAGGTTAAGATAGGAAAAAAGGGTTTGATATCTTAGCCATCTTGGGTAGCCCAAGTATAAGTAGGTCAACAAAAGAGTAAGTTTTACTTAGAAAAATTTGTGGGGATCTTGTGGATATCTTATTAGGACAAAGAACAAGTAGGTTACAAGCATAAACTACAAACGTTTAACGGTTAAATAGAAAAATAAGGGTTGGGGTACTTGTGGCTTTCCTGGCTAGGACAAAAATAAGTTGACTAGATGGAACATAAACCGGGGTTAATCAATCCATTAGACATCAGCAATTCTACTTCAGAAGCAAAACAAAACTTTCCATGAATAGCATATCAACCCGCCAGCTAAGAAAATCATACAGGCCAACAAGTTAATCTTGTGAATACCCTGCAATTATATGCATGCCAAAAGAATCAATATCCCATGAAATAATATCTACACATTGCAATTGCTCTAAAAATTATATTGAGAATGAACAACACATCTTGAACCAAAAGTAATGGGAGACAACACAATGTCCTTGGCCACTAGATCTCCAAGCCTCGAAAAAAATATCTTGTGATCAAGACTACATTTTCAATCAGATGAATCAGGTCCAAACATTATATAGGCAGCAAAGTCTAAACATACTAAAAGCATATTTGGTCAAATTTGACCCAAGCCAACTAGTTTTATCTTCAAATTGAATTAAACATCACATCAACACTCCATCTGCAGAAGATGTTATATCCAATAAAGAAATAAATATTTGGAAAAGATGACTCACCCTTCACTGATCAAGTTTAATGCCAGATTCACCAAAAAAGTATGTGATAGACCTATTTTGCTAATAATGGAAGTGAGCAGAGCATAAGGATGCTGCTTATGGAGTTCAAAATTTAAAGTAGTCAGTGTCAACTGCTCGGCCTCGAGAACCCGTTCTCGGTATTGTTGAAACCAATCTTGTGAAACAAAACATGACAATAACTAAAAATTCTGGGTAGCACAAGACATTATGCAATTTGAAAGCAAAGAAAGAATATCTTTCAACAAATATTCAAGTAGCTTAAAGGTACATGGTATCATGTGTGCTCTTACACTCGGCACACAACAACCTAACTGATATTGTCCAAAGCCACCTCAGCTAATGGCATTTAACATGATTATTCATGACTATTCTCATTAAAACATGGATATATCCATAAACAAATTCATAAAGATTTAATCTTTTTTCCATTTTTGAGGTAGTCTTCAATGAAATATATGCAAAAAAGGAAGAAAAATAAAGTGGTTATTATTTCAAATATACTCACAATTGGAAAATAGGACAAAAAATTAAACTCTTGCTTGTGTAAGATTTCACTCGATGCATGCAAAACTTTATTTAAAGGGCATGGTGTTTCCTCAGACTTTACAGCAAGAAAAAGAGTGGCAGCAGCAGCAATCAGCTGCAGCAGAGCAAGATCAGCATTAGTAAAAAGAATCCCATAGAGGTTGAACTTTTTTTTTAAAAAAAAAGCATCCTAACATATCCATTGAAGCACAATTTTAATTTTGATCATAGAAAAAATTAGTTAAATATTTAATATTACCATATACTTGGACCAAGAAAACAATTAAATACTCACAAATCTATCATGGCAAGCATGTGATCGTCGAACAAAAAAACGATGGCACAGAACTATGGCTGTCGCAATGGTAGTTTGCAGCCTGCAGAGGAACGAGATATGATTTTAATTTTTTACATCAATGCCAAACAGTGTTTGACAATGATCTTATTAAAAAATACAGAGATCATAGCCAAACTCTCAACATTATTATTAAACAAACCATAAAATCTCTATGAAAATATTAAATGTCAAGAATTAAAAGTTAAAGAGTACATTTTTGTATCCTAAAGTTTAGGGTCATTCCAAATTTTGTCTTTTTTTTTGTGAAATTTGTCCTAAATATGTCAAAATCGGACCAAACATCAAATTACTCTAGCCACATGATCAACTAATCAGATTTGTTGATTGTTATCAATTTGTATCATGTTAGAAATTAGGTCACCAATAAGAATTTTCACAAATCTCTTTGGCAAAACTAATACCCAAAAATCCTTTTAGTACAAAATTAACAATGACCCCATATTCTAAGAACAAAAAATGCTAATTTTGCCAACTTAAAATATAATAAGTGAAGAAGGGAATTATGCAGTGAATCTTACAGCTTAAGCCGCATTCCAAGATTCTGAAGGAAAGCAGAATACGAGTAACGCAAGTATGTCTCATGAAGTACATCAATACCATCTTTTCTTGATAGTGAGAATCTATCAATCTCATCCCTTGATAAAAGGGTTGGCTCTTCATCTTCAATTCTAGAGAAGTCATGCTTACTACTAGCTGATGTAGAGGTGTCAGCATTGAATCTTGTATGAGGCACACTATTATAGACAGTGGGCGGAAGATAGTGCCTACAAATGTTTTCCCAAGTAGAAGCTGAATGTTTTATCCTTTTAAAAGATGATGGGGCAGCATTATTCTTAACATACATAACATGATCTGTGTAGTAGGAGTTAGAATTGACACCATGCTCCCCAATTTTGGCCAGTAGTAATTGTTATTGTAATTGTTGTAATTCCTGTCATAATATTTGTTCCTGCTTCTCTTTTTATGATGCTGCTGGAGTTGTTTGAATTGTTTCCATCAATGGTGGACCAATGACCACTATATAAATTATGTCCTTCTCCTTGAAAATTTGGAGCAAAAGACATTTGGCTGCAAAATTATATCACAAAACAAAGTTAAACATGAAATTAATGCATTTATAACTTAATATCAATAATATATGTTAAAGTATTGTACATATGGCTTTCTACTATTGGTGTACAGTTGGCAGTTTCTTATTGGTTTGGTGTATAGTTTTTGTGATGTATAGGAATAGGAATATTGCTCTTAGGAGGTTGTTAGGATATTCTTTTGCCATATTGGTGTGTGTATATGTCGTGCGTTTTCTGCAATGCAATAATCATCTGAGCATTTTTTACTTTTTGGTTTGTTAGCGTCTTTTCCCTGCTCTCTGATTTTTATGGTATCAGAGCCAGGTTGTGGAAAAGACCTATAACCTTTGCTCAGAATTTCTGCATAGTCTTTACCTTCCATGGCAGAGTCACAGAGTACTGCTGCGACTGTTGGGAATACTTCAACTTCTAAGAATCGTGAAGAACATTACGATGGGTCTTTGCGCAAGGACCCATTATACCTTCATTCCTCCAAGAATCCAGGTTTGCAGTTGGTTACTAATCATCTGACTATGAGTAATTACCTTATTTGGAGCAGGTCAATGAAGATTTCTCTGAAGGCCAAAAACAAACTAGGATTTGTGGATAACACTTGCACACAACCTACTGATGAGACTTCAGATGCTTTCATGCAATGGAGTTTCATGGATTCGACAGTCATTTCTTGGGTCATTAATGCGATGAGTAAGGAGTTGTCTGAAGCATACATTTATTCTCCTTCTTTTAGACAACTTTGGTTGGAGCTGGAGGAGAAATTTGGCCAAAGTGATAAGTCCCAAGTCTTCAATCTGAAGAAGCAGCTTGTGGGGATGAAGCAGGGCAACGATAGCTTGGCCACTTATTCCAACAACTTGAAGAAAATCTGGGAGGAATTAAACTGACTGGAGCCTCGACCAAGGTGTGTTTGTACTGGTTGTAGCTGTGATGTGCACAAGAAACAAGCTGAGATTGATTCCTCAAATCAAGTGATGCAGTTTTTAATGGGTCTTAATGATTCTTATTCTGCAGTTGTGAGTAATATTTTATTGCTTGATTCTTTACCTACTTTCAACAAGGTCTATTCTATAATTTCTAGAGTACAGGACATAATGCTAGTGAGGGTAGTGCTTTGGCAGTTCGAGTTGTGGATAAGAATGCTGCAACTGGGAAGGGTTTCCCAGCTAAGAAAGATTCACCTAAGAAGGGTGACAGGTTCTGTGTTCAATGTAACAAATCGGGGCATTTGGAGGAAGCATGTTTTAAGAAACATGGTTACCCCGAGTGGTTCAAGGAATATAAGAACTAAGGTACGTATCAGAATGCTAAACCTAAGAAACCACAAGGTTATGCTAATATGACTTTTGCTGAGTCAGTTCAGGGTACTAGGAGCAATGACAGTGCTAGTTTTTCTGAGATGATCCAGCATGAAATTCAGAAATATCTCAAAGGGAAGGATGAGGCTAATGCAGCAAATGCAAGTTGGTTTGTTGCAGATTTTGCAAGTACAACATGTTCTACCAATTCCTCTCTAAAAAATTCAAAATGGATAGTTGATTCTGGGGCATCAAACCACATTTCTGGAGACTTATCTCTTTTTTCACAGTTGAGAGAAGTTAAGGGAATTAGAACCATTTTCATGCCTGATGGGTCAGTTAAAAGGATGAAATATGTTGGTGATATCAGTTTGAATTTCATAATACTCCTTAAGGAAGTACTATACATACCTGAATTCCAATATAACCTGATGTCTGTTCACAAATTGGCATTATCGGGTTGTATCCAATTTCTTTTTGACATGCTTGATGTAGGACCATGTGAGTAAGGCTATAGTTGGCAAAGGGGTGGCTACTGGAGGATTATATATACTGGATGAAGAAGGTGCAGAGTTCATAGAAGAAAGTTTTGTAGCTGCTTGTAAAGATCTTGATGATACAAGTTTTTGGCATATGAGATTAGGACACCCAGTAGTCTTGTTTTGTTTAAACTTGATTTTACTCATTCTGATAAGAATATTTTAGTTTGTGTTGATTGTCATGTTGGAAAACAAACCAGATTGCCTTTTGGGCTTAGTAAGATTAATACTACTCGCAGTTTTGAATTACTTCACATTGATATATGGGGACTATATCATGTTGCTTCTATTATTGGTGCAAATTTTTTCTTGACCATTGTGGATGATTATTCTAGAGCAGGGTGGACTTTTCTTATGCAACACAAAACACAGACAGTAGGATTGATTGAAAGTTTTATAAAATATGCCTTGAATCAGTTTAATCTAAATGTCAAAATAGTTAGAACTAATAATGGTGGAGAGTTTTGTGGTCATGAATGTCAAAATTTGTTCAAGGATCATGGGATTGTTCATCAAAGGACATGTCCTTACACACCCCAACAGAATGGGGTAGTGGAAAGGAAACATAGGCACATTACTCAAATAGCTCGATCTTTGTTGCATCATGCTCATCTACCTCAGAAATTTTGGGGTGAAGCTGTACTTACTGCAACCCATTTGATTAATCGTTTACCCACAGCTGTGTTGGATTGGCAATGCCCTTATCAAGTGCTTACTTCTACAACACCAGATTATTTTAGCCTTAGAGTTTTTGGATGTCTATGCTATGCTACTAATTTGGATCCACACAAGAAAAAGTTTGATGATAGAGCCAAGAAATGCATCTTTTTGGGGAATATACCAAATTGCAAAGGCTATAAAGTTTATGAATTGGCAACTCAGAAGATCATCACTTCAAGAGATGTCATTTTTATGAGCATATTTCCCCTTCCAAATCCACCGTTAGTCCCACAATGTGGAATCTTTCACCATAAAGGATCTTGGGGAAGCTAAATTCTTCCTGGGATTGGAGATTGCCCGTTCTAAGGAAGGTATGCACATTACAAAGCGCAAGTATGCACTTGAGCTACTTGAGGATGCATGATTATGAGGATCTAAGTCTACTGTGACACCCATGGTCAAAAATCCTACATTCAACACTAATTGTGCTATCAAACTCACTGATCCTGAACCTTACAGACGCATCATAGGAAGATTACTTTATCTGGGTTTTACAAGACCAGACTTAACTTATGCTACACAACAATTAAGTCAGTTTGTTCATGAACCCTATGACTGTCGTTGGCAAGCAACTTTGCACATTTTGCGCTATGTGAAGAATACACCTGCACCAGGTTTATTCTGCTGCTACTATTAGAGCCTACTGTGATGCAGACTGGGCTGCTTGTCCAGATACATGAAGATCCTTGACTGGCTACTGCATTTTTCTTGGAAAACAAAGAAGAAACACACAGTATCTTGCAGTTCTGCTGAAGCAGAATAAAGAAGTATGTCAACAACAGTCTGTGAGTTGCTTTAGATTAGCTACATTCTGCAAGATCTTCATCAACCTCTCATTCAACCTATACGGATGTGGAGTGACAGTCAAGAAGCTTTGCACATCATGGCCAATCCAGTCTTTCATGAAAGGAAGAAACACTTGGACATTGATTGTCACTTGGTTAGAGATCAATTTAAAAAAGGCTTTGTTTTACCTCAACATAGTAGTACTCATAATCAATTAGCTGATTTATTCACAAAATCTTTGTCTGGTCCTAAGTTTGCTGCATTAATTGGTAAGTTGGATCTGTTGTCGCTACACTAGCCTCCAACTTGACGGGGGCTGTTAAAGTATTGTACAGATGGCTTTCTACTATTGGTGTACAGTTGGAAGTTTCTTATTGGTTTGGTGTATAGTTTTTGTGATGTATAGGAACATTGCTCTTAGGAGGTTGTTAGGATATTCTTCTGCAATATTGGTGTGTGTATATGTCGTGCATTTTCTGCAATGCAATAATCATTTGAGCATTTTTTTTACATTATGAGAACTCTTTTGGGATCTCATGGGGTTTATAGTATTGCTAGCATTTTCAGAGACATCTTCAGATATATTTCTTCTTCATTACGATGTGCAGAAACAGGTTTTTCTGTTTGATTAGTGTTATGTTGTTCTTGCATTTCCTGCCGAGTATCTTCTTCTGTATTATCTTGATTAACAGAGATCACATTTACTTCTTGATTAAAACATCTGTCATCAATAGCTACTTGGTCAACTAGTACATGGTTTTCCCCAAAACCTCCAATTGCTAAACTATTTGGATTCGTTATTCCACCCATTTCTTCTTCTCCAATTAAAGCATCATTCAACCTGTTACATACAATTCCTTTCTCTTAGAAAGATGGGAGGATATTCTCGCACAATGTTGGGGGCTCAGCTCTTTATTGAATTCTGTCAAACTGAGGACTATTGATTTCATTTAAGTGTTCAATGACAAGACCTTCTGGCTTGTCAACTGGTACTTGATTTTCCTCAACTCCTCCAACAACCGAACTCTTTGGATTGATCTTTCCACCCATTTCTTCTTCTCCAATTAAAACTTTATCTAACCTATTACCAACAGTTCCTTTTTCTTGGAAAGATGGGAGGTTATTATCACAAAATGTTGGGGGCTCTGCTAGTTGTTGACTTCTGTCAAACAAAGGACTGCTAATTTCATTTACTTTTTCAATGACGAGATCTTCCGGTTTGTCTTCTCTCCCTATTCCTGGTAAATGGTGATCTTTATGAATTTCACTATGTTCTATGACCTGATGTTCAATAGCCTTACCAAGGAAGGTACGTAAATCTTCCCTTGCCAAGGAAGCCTTTTTTCTTGGCTTCAACTAATTCTGATGCAGCATGAGAATATGCACAAAAAGGGCAAAAAAAAAGTTACAAGTTGCATCAAAACAAGCAGACGTACCAAGACAACTTTCATGAACCATTAGCTGGCAGGCAGTAGTTCTACAAACAAGTAATTGATCACCTTCATTAAACCTCGTACAAAGATTTTGCTCTCTCCTCTCAGTACTTGCTGAGAAATCACGCGTATAAGAAATCAAGAATTCATGCTCTTAGGCT
Source organism: Chamaecrista fasciculata (assembly GCA_003254925.1). NCBI lineage: Eukaryota > Viridiplantae > Streptophyta > Magnoliopsida > Fabales > Fabaceae > Chamaecrista > Chamaecrista fasciculata. Next base: position 178,356 of record QANZ01016307.1, read on the forward strand.
GCAAAATCAATCAGGCCATTGTGCTCTGCTCCACAGGCATTAATAGCATCAACATCAACTTCATCTCTGGTAACCAGTTTCTTAGAGCCATTTGGATATCTAGCATTGGATTCCTTCAGCTGTAAACCTAGTTCCTATTTAGATTGAAACATGGTACTCTTACATAGAATTTTATTTGTATCATCAATATTCATTGGAACAGGCTCAATATGATGATCATTATCATCTTTGGTATCATGCGGATAATCTCTCTTATCTTTCTTGGACATGTTACTAGAAGTTGCACAACATTTAATATTTTTTGCATCTCTTAGGAAATCATCACATTCATCTATACCAACTTGGTCATTAGCTGAGTAATTCCCATTTCTCTACATGGATGAAAAATTCTTATCATGTAAATGCTCTTTTGATGAAGCATTCTCTTTTGCTCCCATAATTTCACCATAAGAGCAGCTCTCAATATCCTTCTCTGTAAGATCAATGCATTTGCTGTCATTCACAGGCACGCAATTCTTAGGAGCTTCTCATTTACTTCTTGATTAATTCATCATCGTCATCATTTTGATTAACAGAGATCACATTTACTTGATTAAAACATCTGTCATCAATAGCTACTTGGTCAATTGGTACATGGTTTTCCCCATGTCCTCCAACAGCTGAACTATTTGGATTCATTATTCCACCCATTTCTTCTCCACCAATTAAATCTTCCTTCAACCTGTTACATACAATTCCTTTCCCTAGGCAAGATGGGAGGATATTCTCACACAATGTTGGGGGCTCAGCTCTTTGTTAATTTCTGTCAAAATGAGGACTATTGATTTCATTTAAGTGTTCAATGACAAGACCTTCTGGCTTGTCAACTGGTACTTGGTTATCCTCAAGTCCTCCAACAGCTGAACTCTTTGCATTGATCTTTCCACCCATTTCTTCTTCTCCAATTAAAACCTTATCTAACTTATTACCTACAGTTCCTTTTTCTTGGCAAGATGGTAGGCTATTATCACAAAATGTTGGGGGCTCTGCTAGTTGTTGACTTCTGTCAAATAGAGGACTGCTAATTTCATTTACTTGTTCAATGACGAGATCTTCTAGTTCGTCTTCTCTCCCTATTTTTTGGTAAAAGGTGATTTCAATGAATTTCACTATGTTCTATGACATAATGCTCAATAGCCTTACCAAGGAAGGTACGTAAATCTTCCCTTGCCAAGGAAGCCTTTTTCTTAGCTTCAACTAATTCTGATGCAGCATGAGAATATGCACAAAAAGGGCAAAAAAAAAGTTACCATTTTCATCAAAACAAGCATATGTACCAAGACAACTTTCATGAATCATTAGCTGGCAGGTAGTAGTTCTACAAACCAGTAATTGATCATCTTCATTACACTTTGTACAAAGATTTTGCTCTCTCCTCTCAGTACTTGCTGAGAAATCACGCCTATGAGAAATCAAGAATTCATGCTCTTGGGCTGCAAAATCAATCAGGCCATTGTGCTCTGCTCCACAGTCATTAATAGCATCAACATCAACTTCATTACTGGTAACTAGTTTCTTATTGCCATTTGGATATGTAGCATTGGGTTACTTCAGCTGTAAACCTACTTCTTGTTCAGATTGGAACATGGTACTCTTACAAAGAATTTTATTTAGATCATCAATATTCATTGGAATAGGCTCAATTTGATGATCATTATCATCTTTGGTATCACGCGGATAATCTCTCTTATCTTTCTTGGACATATTACTAGAAGCTTCACAACATTTAATATTTTTGGCATTTCTTAGGAAATCGTCACATTCATCTATACCAACTTGCTCATTAGCTAAGTAATACCCATTTCTCTTCGTGGATGAAAAATTCTTATCATGTAAATGCTCTTTTGATGATGCATTCTCTTTTACTCCCATTATTTCACCATAAGAGCAGCTCTCAATATCCTTCTCTGTAAGATCAATGCATTTGTCGTCATTCACAGGCACCCAATTCTCAGGAGCTTCTCAGTTACTTCTTGATTAATTCATTATCATCATCATTTTGATTAACAGAGATCACATTTACTTCTTGATTAAAACATCTGTCATCAATAGCTACTTGGTCAACTAGTACATGGTTTTCCCCAAGTCCTCCAACTGCTGAACTATTTGGATTCGTTATTCCACCCATTTCTTCTCCTGCAATTAAAGCTTCCTTAAACCTGTTACATACAACTCCTTTCTCTTGGCAAGATGGGAGGATATTCTCACACAATGTTGGGGGCTGAGCTCTTTGTTGATTTCTGTCAAACTGAGGACTATTGATTTTATTTAAGTGTTCAATGACAAGACCTTCTGCCTTGTCAACTGGTACTTGGTTTTCCTCAAGTCCTCTAACAGTTGAACTCTTTGGATTCATCTTTCCACCCATTTCTTCTACTCGAATTAAAACTTTATCTAACCTATTACCTACAGTTCCTTTTTCTTGGCAAGATGGGAGGCTATTATCACAAAATGTTGGGGGCTCTGCTAGTTGTTGACTTCTGTCAAACAGAGGACTGCTAATTTCCTTTACTTGTTCAATGACCAGATCTTCCGGTTGGTCTTCTCTCCCTATTCCTGGTAAATGGTGATTTCTATGAATTTCATTATGTTCTATGACCTGATGCTCAATAGCCTTACCAAGGAAGGTACAAAAATCTTCCCTTGCTAAGGAAGGATTTTTCTTGGCTTCAACTAATTCTGATGCAGCATGAGAATATGCACAAAAAAAGGCAAAAAAAGTTACCATTTGCTTCAAAACAAGCAGAAGTACCAAGACAACTTTCATGAACCATTAGCTGGCAGGTAGTAGTTCTACAAACAAGTAATTGATCACCTTCTTTACACTTCGTACAAGGATTTTGCTCTCTCCTCTCAGTACTTCCTGAGAAATCACTCGAATGAGAAATCAAGAATTCATGCTCTTGGGCTGCAAAGTCAATCTGGCCATTGTGCTCTGCTCCACATGTTGGAGATTGTGCCCTAGGGCCAATCATTTTATTTGATA
>QANZ01016309.1:12306-24665 GCA_003254925.1 Chamaecrista fasciculata
CAATCAACCAAACCCGTACTTAGCCCTTATGACTACCCTGTTACGGGCAGCGTTAGACTAAGCCAAAGTCTGACAACTGCAACGCCGGAATAATTATGACCTCAGGTCTAAGGCGTCATGACAGGTGTACAAGAGAGGCAAGCTGATGACTAAACCCATGCAGGACTCTTCGGGTCAGTCCAGCAACTCGTAACCACCTTACGTAATTGCACCATGACTCTCGTCCCAGCATCTAGTGCGTGCATCTCATGCACCGAGGTGATGCTGGTCTTAGTTCATTTCAAGTTCCCACTTGAATGAGCGACCAGGGACAGTTTAGATTAATTATCTCATAATTAATCACGGACTGTTATCATAGTAAACATGCTAATAATATGATAACCATTAATTTATCTCCATAAATTAATTGATATGTTCACAACATATCTATGAAATGATTGGCCCTAGGGCACAATCTCCAACAGAGGTTTCATAAGAGGATCGGCAACATTATCCTCGACTGCTACTTTACATATCTTGACATCACCATCTCAAGGTGATAACGTCTGAGTATATATCACTGTCGAAACATCAGTGGGGACCCAGTCCCATTTGGTGTCTTTCTTGTCTCCACAGGGTGACCACCAAGCATACCTCAGACACTAGTTTTACGGTCCGCATCTCCATGTGACCAACCCTTTGTTGTAGAATCAGCAATCGTGTTCTGCTTGGAACATTTCCAACTCACGATGCCACCGTTCAGGAGAAATACGTATCCAGACTGTGATTTAAATTCATCTTGGTAGGTTTGAAAAACGGGCACCTGTGTAACCAATTACACATCAGTTCCACCATAAACAAAGAATTCATCCTTAGTTCTTCTCAAGTACTTAAGGATGTTTATGACAGTGGTCCAATGATCCTCACCAGTGTTTTGTCGGAACTGGCTCGTCATGCTCAGCGCAAATGACACATCAGGTCAAGCACACAGCATGGCATACATGATGGATCTGATTGCCGAAGCATAAGGGATGCCACTCATGCGCCCTCGCTCAACAAGTGTCTTGGGACACTGTTTCTTGCTCAGGGCCAAACCATGATTCATCAGAATGAATCCCTCCTTGGAATCTTGCATACTGAACCGATTCAGTACCTTATCCAAGTGTGTACTCTGACTTAATCCAAGAAGCCTTCGAGACCTATCTCTATAGATCTTGATGCCTTGAATATAGGCAGCTTCTCCTATGTCCTTCATTGAGAATGGTTTTCCCAACCAAGATTTTACAATCTCCAACGTTGGAATATCATTTCCAATGAGCAATATGTCATCGACATAAAGCACCAAGAACACAATTGTGCTCCCACTAACCTTCTTGTAAACAAAAGGTTCATCAGGGTTTTGTAAGAAGCCAAACTCTTTGACTACTTCATCAAAACGATGATTCCAACTCCGGGAGGCTTGCTTCAATCCATAAATGGATCTCTGAAGCTTTCACACCTTTCCTGGTTCATCTGGACATACAAACCCCTCAGGTTGTGTTATGTACACATCCTCGAGCAGTCTTCCATTAAGGAATGTTGTTTTGACGTCCATTTGCCATATCTAATAGTCGTAATATGCGGCTATGGCAAGGAGGATCCTAATGGACTTGGCCATCGAAACTGGGGAAAACGTTTCGTCATAGTCAATACCATGACGTTGAGTAAACCCCTTTGCAACTAGCCTCGCCTTGAAGACATTGGCATTGCCATCCATGTCGATTTTCTCCTTGAAAACCCACTTGCAGCCTACGGCTTTTACACCTTCAGGTGGATCAACCAAGGTCCATGCCTTGTTGTCATACATGGACTGCATCTCAGCCTTCATGGCTTCAACCCATTTCTCAGAGTTGGGATCCACGATGGCCTCTTGATAGGTGGTAGGCTCACCATGCATCATGAGGTGTCTTCTCAACTGCCTTAGACGGAACACGGTTAAGTGTGAACGCAACAGTTTCTAGAGTATGCCCCGAAAAGGATGGCGGAAGATCAGCTTGATTCATCATAGATCGAACCATATCCAATAGAGTTCGATTTCTCCTCTCAGAAACAACATTCCACTGTGGGGTTCTAGGAGGAGTAAGTTGTGAGACTATCCCACAACTTCTAAGATGACCAACAAACCTTTTGGCTCAAATACTCGCCTCCTCGATCGGATCGAAGGACTTTGATTTTCTTGCCAAGTTGGTTCTCTACTTCACTTTGAAATCTTTTGAACATTTCAAAAGACTCTGACTTGTGCTTCATTAGGTAGACCTAGCCAAACCTACTGAAGTCGTCAGTAAACGTAATGAAGTATGAGTAACCACCTCTAGCTTGGGTACTCATGGGTCCACATACATCACTATGTATGATTCCCAATAGGTCAGATGCCCTCTCATTGTGGCCAGTGAAAGGCGCCTTTGTCATCTTTCCAAGTAGGCAAGATTCGCAAGCATCATATGATTCAAAATCAAATGAGCTTAGAAGTCCATCTTTATGGAGCTTCTCCAGGCGTTTCTCGTTTATATGGCCTACACGACAATGTCAAAGGTATGTAGGACTAGATTCGCTAATCTTAATCCTTTTCGTATCAATGTTATAAATATTGTTATCGTGTTGTCGTTCTGATTTTAAGATGCAATGATTATCTTGCAAATCAGCATAAGCAAATAAACATCATCTTTATAAATAGAACACCATTCTTTACCGTTTACACATATAGAACCTTCCTTATCCAAATAAGGAAGAGAAATAGTGTTTGAACTTAAAGAAGGTACATAATAACAATAAAATAAGCCCAGAGGGCAAAACAAGCTCGCATGTTCTCACAGCAACAGCAACAACCCTTGCTCCATTGCCTACTCGTAGGTCCATCTCGCTTCTGTCCAGCTTTCTACTGTCTCTAAGACCCTGCACATCAAATGTGAGAACCACATGTTGTATCTAATACCCAAGTGGTTTAAGTAGAAAAGAACATTTATGATAAAGAAACCTGAAGTAGAGGCCTCACAGCTCTTCTTCTTCTTTTGATCTTCCCAATACAATTTGCATTTTCTTATCCAATGTCCTGGCATTTGGCAGAAAGAGCAAATCGCATCGTTTGAAGGCTTTGCCTTCTTGGGAGGTTGTAGGTAAGGCTCGTCCACTAGCTTGGTCTTACCAACCACAATGATTCCCTTCCTCTTTCCTTTGCCCTTCCCCTTCCCTTGGCCTTTCTAAACCATCAAGACTGTTGCAGGCGCCCTTTTCATGGACGCCTCAGCAGTCTTGAGCATCCCATGCAGCTCAGAAACTGATTTCTCCATTCCTCTCATATTAAAGTTCATGACAAACCGGTCATAACTTTTAGGCAGCGAGTTCAGGATCAAATCCGTCGCAAGCTCTAGAGTAATGGGAAATCCCAGCCTACCAAGGTGATCTATGTACCCCTTCATCTTCATGACATGGGTACCAACGGATGCACCTTCAGCCATCTTGCAAGAGTGTAGAGCCTTAGTGGTCTCATACCTCTCTTGCATAGCCTGCTGCTGGAACATTTCCTTGAGACGTGTTATTATCTCAAAAGCCATCAACAATTCCAAGTCCTTTTGCAACTCGGGAACCATTGTGTCTAGCATTAGGCAAGAAACCTCCAAAGAGTCATCGAAGTGCTTCTCATAAGCATTCTTCTGAGATCTTGGAGCGTTGTTGGCAGGCTCCTTAGGGAGAGGTTTGTCTAGGACATAAAGATTCCTTTCTTGGGTGAGAACAATTCTCAAATTACGAAACCAATCGAGGAAGTTTGTCCTAGACAACTTATCCTTCTCAAGGATAGATCGCAGTGAAAACGTTGAACTATGGTTTTTCATTTGATTCTACAATCAAGATATGAAAGTTTAATTAGCAAAAATATGTCCACCACTTTATAAAACCCAGTAAATTTATTATTAGTGGCTAAGACCCATATTTCACCAAAGTTTACCGTCGCGGAGGGCGATCATGCACCCTTTGGTTATTTAGGTAGGTAACTCCTTACCAATCACATCTTATGTGACTCTTAGATCTTTATAGGACTGTATCATCATATGATACTTATTACGGCATGTTTATCCCATCTACGTGAAGTCACCGCCATTCGGACTTTGCTCAAAGACCTCTTGGATCTCGTTAAAAGCATAAAATATCTACAATATCTAGAACATGATAGGGAATAGTCTAAGATTAGTTTATGCTTTAATTTATTTGTTTTCTAGGAATAGTTTATTTATTTTGCATCTTTTTAATTCTGTCTTTTATAATTCTGTCATTTATGGATCATTCTGTCTTTTAATTTTCTGTCTTTTATTATTTGTTAACAGTTTACATTTGAATTCTCATAAATAAAATGTTTCTTTGGACTTTTATTATTTTCTTGATCTCAAGTCATTTTATATATATTTATATTTTGAAAAAAATATATACAAAAAAATAAATAAATAAAAATAATAAATAAATAATATCTTTTCAATAAATAATATGATGATATTTCCAAGATTTTAAAATTTTCCTCTTATCTTTCCTTTCTGCATTGAGGACAATGTGTTCTTCTAAGTGTGAGGGAGAGAGGAGTAAATTCACACCTTAACCTAGTTCTTTACTCCTATTTGATTCTAACATTGGGAACAATGTTATGTTTTAAGTGTGGGGGAGAGGATTAAGTTAGAGTAACTTATATTTTGGTTCACCCAAAACTTTTTGGTATTAATCTAAATACTTTATAAACTTTAAATTTTTAAAAAAAAAAATTCCTATTTTAGTGCTTGATTTAAATTTACTTCACTTATTATTTTTCACTTTTTGAGTAGAATTCGAATCAGTCGAATTTCTGATATGATTAGAGTATTGAGTGAATAAATCTATATTCATGATAAGAGTTTAGTCTTTGTTATTTTCTATAGCCTTAGAATAATCTAAGTAATTTTCTAAGTTTAGTAGTATTGTTTGATTTTATAGACCAATTTAAAAGAAACCCAGCCTAGTTGGAAGATTAAGCCTATATAATACATAATACAATATATAGAGAGATTAGTCTCTTAGCTTTGTTTTCTCTAGAACTTGTCTTAATTCTTGGTTAAAGCTTATTAGATTTGATGATTGTTAATATGATAGAGGCATTTGTTTCTTCAACCCCTTTATCCCAAACACTAGCCAGTTACCAAATATATCCTTTGTTAGCTCCTTTGAGCCTATACACTAAGGTGTACTTATAAATTTTCTCGTAGAGATGGACTTTTCAATACAACTCTCAAAGGTGAATTTAGCTAGCAAAGTTATTAGAAAAAGAATATAAAAGATCTTGACAAAAGAAAAAATATATATATATAAGTCGAGCAAACAAAAGTATCTTTGAGAAAGCTCAAGTAATCAAAGTAGTATCACAAGAGCCTATCAAAAGAAAAAGACTGGCCAGTCAAAAGAATAGAGTCCTGTGCCAAGTGACTCAAATGAGCCTTACAGTGAGCTAGCTACTTTCTTTGGATATGTGGAGTTGAATTGTTAAGGAAAACTTGAAGAGAAATTTTAAAAGTAAACACTGATTTCGTTTCTTTCTCCCTATATTTCTTTCCATATATATTAGCCTTTCCCATACATTACAACCCTATTAAAGTCCTCTTGATTAAGAATCATTATTTCACCTAAAGTGGAGACTTTGAGAATTTCTACAAGCTTATGGTTGGAACTTAGTCTAAGACATGACTAGAGAGAAATGATACCCAATTAGTGAGGAGAGTGATACACTTATGGAATTGGTCTTATGAAAATTGGATTACACACCTTTACTTGGTTACTTGCTTAGTGAATTCTTTAGCTATAGTTTGTGACTATGTGCTGGCCTTGAATCATGAACTTGGGAAAGTTCCTTGATTCTTTGGCATATTCCTTCTTCTTCTACTTCGTACCTTTGCTCAGGAGTGCAAAGTCTTAAGTGTGTGGGATTTGATCAGCCCAAAAGTGAACAAGTTATTTGGCCTTCTTTTGGTATGTTTATAATAATAATATATTAGAATTAGACCAATTAATATGCTAAGGGCAACACTAAGGTATGGTGGAATAAAGTGGATAAAATGAGTTAATTAGCGTTATTTATTATACTTTATAAATAGGTGCTACTTAATGGTTTATTCAGTGTTTCAGATATCCAAACAAGGCCAAACCAAGAGGGAAATATCAGAATATTCTAGCAGATCGCATTGAGCACATCAAATCTCTACACCGCCACGTGGGTCGCCGGCCTAGATTCGGTGATTCACACGGCGCAAGAATATTCTGGAATATGACGTCAGTAGATAAGCTTCAGAAGAGTTTGGATCTGCACCGCCTCTTTGAGCCAGCGGTTCAAATTGGAAATCTCGCGGCTCAGAATATTCCGATGCAGTAGAGTATGTTTTGCACGGCTATGATTCAAGATACAAAGATATAATCGAAATATCGCAGATATTTCGCTGCGCCTTCGTATTGGGCCGACGGCGCAGCCCAGAGGCGAAATTCTCCCCTTGACTTGCGGATCAAGCACACTACTCCACACTATAAATAGAGGTCGTCATTCCACGCTCAAAGCACGAATTTACTGACTTTACTCCAATTCTCTCTTTAGAATAGAATAGTTATCATCTTAGAGCATGAGTAACTAAATAGGTAGATACTTGAGGAATACCTCAAGGATGTGACTTGAGTTCACCATGTTTCGTTATTCAGTCCAGATTTTGATGTTGCATTTATGAGGTATGACTAACTCTTTCAAGTGTAATTGTTAAAGTTCGTTATATATAAGTAGTAGATCATATTTTGTTAAAGTAATGGGACCTTGACATTCCCGGAGTTTGTCTCTCTCACGATTAACGAAGTAGCTCTTTAGGGTTTGCTAAAGAGTGGTTTACAATATCTTATTTGCATATTAGGTTCGCCATTGATATATATATATATATATGTTTGTTTATTGTTCCGATGTGACAATAATATAGATTGTCCCGAAGAGCTTTGGCAAATATCTCATGAATCCAGTGATGGATGAGTTACCTATCCTAATGTTGTATCCTCTCTATTGTTTGATTGATTGTGTTTATAGTTTAAATACATGTTCTAACAGAGAAAAGTAAATGCATATTCATTATCTAATCTTTATGATGAACGAACTATGATAGTCCATCTCTAGGGTTTTCTCTCAAGTATTCTTTTGACTCTGAAATATCATATTAAATCGTGACAACCCTCAAGAATAGAAATTATAGCCTTCGTCACAATTCTTCTTACCTCATCACATTGAGTTCTACGAGAGTTCGACCTTGGGTGAGCATCTATACTATATTCTAATAAATATAGTTTTACTTGCGAGGCTCGAGTATAATTAAACTTGATTGCTCCGTGACACCTTACGACGGGGTGTTCGGTCAAATACTTATATATAAGTCAATTAACATGGTCATGAATAGGGGTGTTCAAACTTCGGTTTGGACATTTTTTTCAATTTAACCGAACGAATTGGATGAAAACCAAAGTCATCCAATCAATCCAGTCATTTTGAGCCAACCAAACCAATCCAAACCGACCTCCTTCGGTTTGGACTGGATTGATTAATTAGTTTTTATATGAATTATTAAAATAAAAATCTGAAAATGAAAGCGGCAAGCATGATGGATGATGACGATGAAGGATGAAGAAATAATAAGTGAGTGATGAAGGATGAAGAAAGAGTGAGTCATGAAGGATGAAAAAAGAATGAATGACTGAGTGACTTACAAATTCACAGTCTTGAAGGACAATGAAGGATGATGAAGTGAGTGAGGGACGAAGGATTGAAGGATGATGGAGTGAGTAGCGAGTAGTGAGGGACGAATGATTGAAGGAAGATGGAGTGAGTAGTGAGGGACGAGGAGTGAATGAGGATGGAGAGTGAGTACTCGCAGCTAGAGTTAAGGGAAATGAGATGGGGTTTAGATAGGGATATATGTATTTTTTATTTAATATAAATATAAAATAATGAATTAAAATAGGTATTTGGTTTGATTTAGTTCGATCGATTTTTTTTTTCAAAACCAACTTGATGAATTAGGTTCCGGCCCGAGGGGTTTTACCTGGTTCGGTGAGGAACTCTGATGGTCAGTTCCTACAAAATCAATGAACAGCGGGGAGGTTTCCCGCGATTCACCTCCGATGCTTCAGTTAGTAGAGAGTATTTGTGAGTAATCAGTCTAGATTGAATTAGAGAGGTTACCTCAAATGACTTTCCCTTCAGCCTTTTATAGCTTGGGCTTCGAACAGGGAAGTCCTCGATTTGGGCAATCTGAAATCTCGATGATTCTAGGAGAATCAATTAGACTCCATGATTTGATGAGAGAATCTCTTGGCGAGATATTTGGTTCAGAAATTCCAGATGCGGATCATTTAGATACTTGTGAGGACGCCTCTGTCGTTGGCGCCTTATAGAAAGGTCGCGAGCGGCGACTAGTGGAGTGGCCTTCCCTGGTTGCCGGGCAGCGACCAAGGAGGCTAGCGACAAAGTGGCTCGCCCTGGTCGCCAAGCAGCGACCAGGGAGTGTTGCTTTCTGTTGTTTACGGCGTCTTCCATTATTATATTATCACAATCGAACCAAACCAATCCTTTTTATCACATTTCATCCAATTCAACTGATTATATAATCAGTTTTGGTCAGTTCGGTTTGAATCAGATCGATTGGATTTGAATTGAATTAGGTCGGAACAGTCCTAATCACGGAGACTTGTGGGTTCTAAAAAAGTATACTATCCATTCCTTTTCCTTTTGGTGTTTTTTTTTTTTTTTGTCAGAAAGATATCTTTCATTCATTGAAAAATGACACAAGGGAGATTGAGTAAGAGATCTACCAATTTAAAACAAGATATGAGAAGAAAAAAATTCTAAGCAACACACTTAAGAAAGAAAATACGATTCAGATCTCTTATATAACAAAAAATATACATAGCAATCAGATCTACAAAATAATTTTTAAAAAAATAAAGAAAACTTAAAAGAAAAAACTGAGAGGCAACATACCCCTCATCATGCTATGAGAGATCAATCTTCTTCACCATTCCTTTCATCAATGTTGAGTTCCATTTATAAATATGAGATATGTATATTTATAAAAGAGAAAAGATAGGGTATGTTTGGTTGCATTGTTTCCTATTTCTATTTTTACCGAAAATAGAAAGACTGAAAATGTGTTTTGTTCATTTTTTTTTTTTTGAAAATATTTTCTAAAACAAGATGAAAATAAGAAACATCAAAAAGACATTTTCAATATTTCCAAAAACAAAGTTTTGATATTTTGCAACTTTATGCAAAAGTAAACTATTAAATCATGTTAATATCATTATTTAATAATAATCGAACTTAAAAACATATAAAAATCAACGTTATTCAAGTTAACATTATTTAAATATGAATAAAAATGATATTTTGACGGTATAAAACATCCATGTTTTTAAATATTAAAAATTTAAAAATAAAAAAATTTCAAAAATAGAAATAGAAAATAAAAACAAAAAACATTTCCCTAAATCAAACAAATCCTAAATCTTTTCTTATTGAAAATATAAAATATTTCCTTAATGAAAAATTACTTCTTTAATGAAATAAACAAACTTCTAAAAAAACATATCTAAACCTAGGAAGCATGGACATTTCATTCCGACACCCGTACGACACCCACACGACACATATTCATAAGTTCAGAACATAAAATTAATTTTTTTTTTACTTTAACATGATAAACAATATAAAATAATAACACATATGACATACATTTTGAATAGATATTATAATTTTTAAAGTTTTAATTAAAATTTATAGATTGTTAATTATTTATATATATAAATATATATATCATGTCGTGTCATATAAGTTTAAGAATTTGACATATCGATGTGTCTGTGTCTATATCAGTATTCATTCTTCATAAATTTAAACAACAAAAAAAGGGTTACCATTATTGAAACGGCAACAGCCTGACGACGTCACCTAGGAGAGGGAGTTCTAAGTTCTGGAAATGACAAGAAAGTTTCTTTCAAATACTTTTGTGTTTTCCCTCGAAAATATGCTTTCCATTCAAACTAAAAACTGGGTTCTGATCTTTTTGTTTTGGGCCAATATATTGGGTTGATAGACACTGACATCTTATTATTTCTATCATTTTACACAAATTAGGCCGAAACCAAGGCTTGCCTACTTTTTTTTGTTTTGTTACAGAAGGCTTGCCTACTTTAAATGTACAGCAACAGCTAATCTTGTTATGTTGTTTGGGCTTTATCTTGGGCTAGTGTGGGCATTTTATCAATCTATTATTCTCTAACGGGCTTAATTCAAAAAATTATGCACTAACATATTCAGAAATGCATTGGACCCCAAAAAAACAAACATACTCAGAATGGCGAAAAAATTGGACCACAGCTTTAATCTCTGAAAGAAATTGTGAAATAAATAATCACAAAAACATAAATTAAATAAAAGGAACCAAAGGATAATATAGGTTAGGTTGCAATGGCCATTTGCGTGGTATATGAAATCAGAGTGAAAAAAAAAGAAGCAATTTTATTTTGATTTCAAATAAATTCGAATATGACACTTTTTAATAATGAGTGTGAGGAAAGGAATTGTAGGAGTAGGTCCATTGTATATATGCCTACTTCCTATTTCAATCATGACTTGTATAACTCGATGGTCCTACAGTCATTACCTTTGCTTCTTAAATTTATAATATTCATCACTCACTACTTTTTTTTTCTTTTTTCTTTTATGTATATTACTACTTTACATGAAACTTCAAAGTTTAAACACAAAATGTCTTATAAATCACTCAAACTATCTTTGTGAATCATTATTTGATGATTTAAACTAATGTGGGTAAAAATTAAAATAAGAAACATTAAATATACATAATAATTTAAATCTATTTTCTTATGAAAGGATACTAAAATACTATGTATAATGCGTAATTAAAAATGACACTTAACTAATTAACTTGAATGAGGTTTGTCGCAAAAAATTTTAGTGAAAATGTACAAAAAATTATTTGCCGATTATAATTTTGTTCCTTTTTAAGAAACTTTATTTTTTCGGCCTCATTCTAAGAAACTTTATTTGACTAGCAATAGATTAGCAATGGCTAATTGGTTCCTGATATACACCCCACGGAAGCCGACGGCGCGGACACCCCCTCGGACCTTTTGGAGGGACTAGTGATATACACCCTTTCAAACCGGCAGGGTCCCCTCCCGCTCAGACCCGACGCCAGGAACAAGCTGGCAGGGCCCCCTCCCACTCTTAGCTGTCACGGGCCCACCATACAGATCTCCTCAGATCTGTATGGACACAATCCCCCAGATCTTGGGATACTTGCCTGACTCTACAGGCACAGGTCAACATCAACCACCTACCACACTGTACCTTCTCCTTCTACATATACACACTCATACACCTAAAACAGGGTAAGTAATGAATCTCTCCTGATCTCTTACTCCCATCTCCCACTCTCTCTCTAACTTGAGCTTCGGAGTGGATTCACAGGGGCCTCCCCCTGTGCAATCCTTCTTGCAGGTATCAAGTTCCTCACGGGGGATGGACCAGGATCGCAGGGAGCCCCCTGCGCTTCCTCTATCGGCAGGATCCGACGACCAACGACTATCGGAGACTGCCCTTCAACTGTGAACTCCAAGGTTAGATCTCCCCTGATCCGGCTTTGTAGTTTTCACTGGCACCGTCTGTGGGGACCCTGCGTTCCCCTTAGCTTATCCGCTGATGCTGAGAGCTAAAGCAAAAACATCTCACTCTGGAACTTGCTCGTTGAGATCTGAAGGGTGAAGCAACCCATCGTTGTGAGTTCGTTCCCTGCTTCGTCAGGATCTGACGAACTCGTTCCCTGAGACCTGAGGGAGGAAGCGGTCAACTCCCCTGACCAGATCTGAGCGAGCACTCTGCCTCCGAAGTTGTCTCTCGCCATGAGCCGCTTCGTCGAGCTATCATCTCACCAAACCGGATCTGAACAAGTGCTTCGTCTTCGAAGTCATCTCCCCACCGAACCAGATCTACACGAGCTCTCTGCCTTCGAAGTTGTCTCTCCTCACGTGAGGGCAAATGGTGGTTTCCAGATAAGTCATAAGGACCATTTCGGTCCATTTTTCACATATGTTGATCTCATGTGCATTTGTTTGCCTGCTGTAACACGTGGACATCATTAAACATATGCATTCATGTGAAACCGGATACCCCCCCTCCTCGGACACTCTCCGAGAGTGGTAGACATCCCTCGGACAGCCTCCAGGATTGGCGGACACCCTCCTCGGACACTCTCCAGGACTGGCACCACGCCTCCTCGGACACTCTCCAG
>QANZ01016320.1:0-43605 GCA_003254925.1 Chamaecrista fasciculata
CGGTCAAAACTAAAATATTAACAGCTAAGCCGATCGAGCATCCCGATATGTCCTTTTAAAGTTTTGACCTAAAATATCCTACCTTTGGTCTCCGTACTAACCCAAAACTCTGTTTTTTCACTTGCATTGTGTAGATCTCGAAAAATAGTATTAAAACGATTACTCATATTGCAAAAATCATTCACGGGTCATTGAGTTATCACAATTTAAAATTCGACTTTAACTTAAAATTTCTCAATTTTTCCATCTTAAGCACACAACGTTGGCCGCATCTATCTCATGCTCCTTCCACCAAATTTCGTGGATCCACATTTCTTCCAAACATGGCAATCCAACCTTCGAGAAAATGCCTCACTTACACAACAACTCCATCTAAAACATCAAATACTTCCTTCCCAAATTTGCCTATCCGACCATGCTTATCATTCCTTATGTTTATGCCTCGTTCTAACTCTAACTCTATCTTTATATTAATATAAAAGTTCGGGTAAATTACATTTTGGTACCCTGTGGTTTGACCCTATTTCACTTTGGTACCCTGTAATTTAAAACTTGACACTTTAGTACCCTGAGGTTTGGACCTTTAACACATTGGTACCCTCTAAACATTTTCCGTCAAATTTTAACGGATCTTCGTCACCTGCATCTCACGCGTCATCTCTCCAACACAACCAAACTGAATCGTGCCTCTCTTCATCTTTGTCTTCTTCAAAATCGTGCCCCTCTGATATGAGTGCATCGTCGTCAATTGCAAACCCTAGCAAGGGACGAATTCTGAAATCGACGGATTCTCGCAAGGCACGGAGCATTCTCGAACCGAAGTTCTCAAAATTCTGGTAATTAATTAAGTGTACATATAGAAATTTGAAAATGGAAATTAATGTTGAGATTGAAGATTCTTACTGTTTTTTTGTTTTCTTTTGAGTTGAATTGAATTGAATTGTGAGTTTGGTTGAACTTTGAAGCACGAAAGCTTCTCTGGACGGGAAATTGGGGACTGTGGGAGTTCCGACGTCGGTGCCGGTGCGTGTAGCTTACGAGCTTTTTCTCGCCGGACATCGCTATTTGGAGAAGCAAGAGACGAGAAAGAAAGTTAATTAAACAAACCGACTTTTAATAGAAACAGAATGTGGGGTTGTCGACGAAAGGCTTTGTAGTGAGCAAAGGCACTTTCTTCCTTCACTGTATGGAAGCTAGTTTCCTAGATAGATACCAAGATCCCACGGCATTTTCATATTTAATTATTCTGCTGGGAATTCTTGTTCTCTGTTTGGGCTTCTCATAAAGAAAAACCTCGAATCCAACTTAAATTTTCCTTCCTCTTCACTTTTTTATCAGTTATCACCGTCGTCCTCTGATTTGGATATCAGTTTTGACGGTTTTGAAGAAGACGAAGATGAAGAGAGGCACCATTCAGACGCAGACGAAGATGAAATTGGTTATGTTGGAGAGAAGACGCAGACACGTGACATGGAGGTGACAAAGCTCCGTTAAAATTTGACGGAAAATGTTTAGAGGGTACCAATGTGTTAAAGGTTCAAACCTCAGGGTACCAAAGTGAAATAGGGTTATATCACAGGGTACCAAAGTGTAATTTATCCTAAAAGTTCAGAACTCTAACCAACTCAAGATATAAGAAAGCTTCTTTTACTATCATTGAAGTAGAAAGCTTCTTTTACTCCATCACCATGATGTGCATCTGTATCTACATCAAACATGAAAGAAGGGTGAGCAATCTCAAACATAGTATACCTATATAGCACCAGTATTAGAATTTTTAAACAAATCCACTATCTCAAATCAAATTTTCCTATTAGAATCACCAATTTGCTAATTCTAGAACAACTTTACAAAAAACGCCTCTACGCAAAGGAGGAAAGGAAGCCAAAAATTGTCATTGTAGTTTAACATGGTTTCCTCTAAGTAAAATGTCCAATTAGATTGAAAAAGAATGCAGAATCTAGAAAACTAGCTTTGATTGAGATGATGCTTGTTTTGAATGCTAAATGTTATTGAAATAAGTGAAAAGCTAACCAAGAGCATATAAGCTTACATGTAGCTAGCAACATACAGACAAAATGCTAGGAATGAAACAACAGACTACATTGAGATGAAGTAATACAAGCAGCATTAGCAACTGTGCAAAATAGTTTTTAAATGATGAGAACAATGAAAATCATTGTACCTCTAGAACTGACAGCTCAAGACGAAACTTTGGGCCATCATAATGATGTAGGACAGACCTAAATGAATCTTCTTCCAATGTCTTACAGAGCTTCCTGACACGGATCCTCACCTAAAGATGAACATAAGTAACAAAGTCAACTGACTACTATATATCTTAAAGACAAGCTAAAATAGGAGCTTCTTGCATTCTAGAGGACTAGATTGGCATTTTCATTTTTAGAGCCTCCAAAACTTGTTGTCTGAAAAAAAGCTATTGAATAAAGTTAGCGAATCAACTATATCTCAGTTTCATTAGCTTTTTCTTTTTTCATGAAGCACTAGTGTTACCACTGAACTGCCTAACTTATATAATTAAAAATCACAAAGAAAGATATTATCATGAAGCACTAGTGCTACCACTGAAACTTGACAGACAAGAAAAATACTACTACATTGGTCAAAGGGTTACAAGATAAACAAGTGCTCAAACACGTTAAAACCAAAACCAAAATAAACAAAACAATGCCAACCCAAAAAAACAAAAGCTTATTGAGCTTTATTAACAAAACGTATTGCACTACATATAAAATTAACCCCACTAAATAAAAAAAAAATAAAATTTGGACAAGAAATAAAAAACAATGAAATGGGTCATATTTAAAAAAAAGGGAAAAATGCACTTTGGTGCCCTGTGGTAAGGACCGAATCCACTTTCATACACTGAAAGACAAAATTTGACACTTTGGTACCCTGAGGTTTGCGCCGTTAGCACTTTGGTACCCTGTGGTTATTTTTCGTCAACATTTAATGGAAAAAATGTTAGCACTTTTGCAAAAATTACAAAATACCCCTAAATAGTTTTAAAATTTTCAAAAACGTCCGAAGATCATAATATTTGAGGACTAAAATGAAAACTATAAAAATATTTTGGGGTCAAAATGTAATTATGAAAAGTATTGGAAAAAGAATAAAATTACAAATTAGTCATAAATCTGGAAAATAAAATGCAGTCCTAAAATTGTGTGGTTCGATGGTGAGAAGATAAACTTTTCAAAATATTTGTAAAAATTACAGAATTCCCCCTAAAACTTTGATTTGTTTTTCCAAAGGGAGAGGACCTAAATGCACAAAATATCCATTATCCTTGTACACTGAAGTTGCAAATTATGGTTGCGGTTGTACATGCGGTTGCGGTTGTTGCAATATAGGTTGTTGTGATGCGGATTGCGGCCGCAATTGCGGGTGATGCAATATAGATTGCGGTGATGCAGATTGCGGCCACTACTGCAACGGCAATTGCGCCGCAATTTGCAACCATGGACTGAACACTGAAGCATCTTGATCTTGTGCCACATACGATTGTAATAATTCAACTGAATTCACTTTCTAATGTGTTATGTGCTTCACCTGTTATGGATGATTTCCTTTGCCCTTTTGATTTTTCAAATTTTCGAATTAAATCATTCCTTTAATGTAGTTTGAGTCACAATATTTATTTAGACATATCATTTTTTATTTCTCATATATTAGTCCTTTCGGTTAGGGGCTATAAACGGTTTTTCAAAAGAGCTGAGCTTGAAGGATCGACCTTTCTTAAAGATGACTGCTTGAAGATAAATTGTACAGTTGGTGTTGTGGTTTCATCCATAGATTTTTCAAAATTAAACACAATACAGGTACCCGAATCGCGATGATAGGGTTGCAACTACAAGACAACAAGGCCGGAAATTTGAATTTGAAACACGTCCAAGTTTATGGGTTTCGATTTCTGATGGTGTTTAACAATAACAGGAGTCCATGTCATGAAGGTTCATGAAGAAGAATTGGGCTTAAATGTGCCACAGTGCTAAACTAAGAGAAAATGAGAATTAAGAAATTGAAACTGAGAAAAGAATGATTTGCATTAATGAATGAGAAGTACATGAATTGTTTTTATAGTGAGAAGACTACACCAGAATCAGTTATACATAAAACAGAAAGCACATGTCTACACTAGCTAATAACAGAATCAGTAACAGGATGATGAGCTGGAGCTTCAGGAAATGCAGAGCTGGATTCTTCAGGAACTGACTTCAGGAAGGCAGCAAGCTTCAGGATCAGAAACTGTCTTCAGGAAGTATACTCTGTCACACGGTAACACCATCGTAACGTTTTGTGTATAAAATGTTTGTGTTATCATACTCTTCTGAGTTCTGATTATATGATTTGAGAGATTTTGAAATGGTTAGCATTATTTAGCAATGACCAAGTTATGTTTTTCTTGATAGAGCTGTGTATTTCAGGGAAATTAAAGGTTTTGCTTTCAGGTTATACAAAGTTTATTCATGTAGAATTCTGACAATTCACAATTGACGAGTGCTTTTAGAAACTGATTCTTTTTTTCCTTTCTTTCAACCTTATATTAATATATCTTTTTCAATTAACGTTATCTTAAATATTCATCAAAAGGTTTTTAATATGGTCCTAATTAATAATAACTTTTATATTATTAATAAACTAATAATATAATCTATATAAAGCGCGCCTTCAAGTGTCTCATCTTAAAATATAAATATTTTTGTATAAAATAAAGCAATATTGTTCTAGAGAATATTTTGCTTATTTTTATTTTTAATTGCGATCTGTGTAATTTTTTTAAAAATCTTTTTTATCATTTAAATATTTTTAAATTTAGAAAAAAAGATTAATCCGAAAATGAAACTCAAGCATTATACTATATTACATTAAACATTATATTATGTAAAAATGTCTTATTTTATCCAATTCTAAACTATGTCATATTATTTTATCTCATCTATCTTTTACTCAACACATCAAAACAACAATAATCAATCATTTAATTAATTCAATCCCCATGAAGGATTGCTACTCTGTCAACGTGATGCATGGGAGTCACACTCTTTTGTAGGTGGCAAGTGGCAACATTCGTTATCTGGATTAGGATGAAATTGTTCGTTGGACGACATGAGTCATTATTGGATATAAAATTGTTTGTGGTGGTGGACTCTTTTGTGAGCGAGTTTTCTAGAAAACATACCAAAGCCATTTGTTAATTAATTAAATAATGCATTTATAGACCTTTCTAATAATTAATTAAACTAGTATTTCTTCAATGAGTTAATTGACTATCGCTCCTCAATTATTGTGAGAATCAAATCTGCATCCTTGATTTTGATATTAGTTATTGAGAATTGAATATATGATCTTAATTTTAATATGATTTGTTAGATCAAATATTTATTATTATGTTAAAAGTTAGAAATTCTTTTTTAATAAACATACAACTCTATCACATACCTAAGTTTATAATTGTTCTCTAACTTCTAACTCATCAGAAAATATAAAAATAAATTTCTTTAAAAATAAAAAAAATGATAGTAAAAAGATTAATCATTACTATATACTTAGTTCAACAGAAAAAAAATCGACTTTCAAAAGAAAATATTTTGGAGAGATTTCAAGTTATCTGTTGATGAATCATATCCCAATATTTTTCTTTAATTATTAAAAATAAGTTATTTCAAAAGAAAGATAAAAATATTTGAACAATCAAACGGTAGCTAGAGTGGTGCTACCAAAATTATATTAATAGTTAAAACTCTTGTACGGTTGTACCAGCGCCAACCCAAAATGGAATGGAATTTTTTGCAATAAAAGAAACAGTTACAAAATGGAATGGAAATGATAAATCATAAATGAACCCACCCACATGCCAGGAATGTGGATAAGTAGAAAATTAATCTAGCCGAAATAATAAATTAATAAATAAATAAATAGAAGGAGAATATTAGGTGTTGTAACTTGGCGGCTAGTGAGCAAAGGAGGATAGGATCAAATTGGGAATTCAAATTCTCTTCTTCTTCCGTTTTCTTTGCAAAGTCCTTCTTCACTTCTTCCGATATCAAGAGAAACGGAGCGAAAAACTTTCACTGAGTAGAAATTACTTAGCTTATACGAAAGCAACTTAATCGAAACTAAAATAACTAGATTGGGAATTTGGATGATGATAGTCAACTCGCGAAGCACTGATGGCAATGGTGGTTTTGGAGAAGGAAGATGGTTACGGAAACTTGGAAGTTTGGTTAGGAGGAAGCAGGTTGATTCTGCCCATGTAAGACGAGAGGGTCATCAATTAGCCAGAAAGTTATCTGCTGTTGACCTCGTTGGAATTGGTAATCTCATTAGAACTTTGTCTTTTGTGATTGCTTAGTTTATTTTGTATTCTCCCAGAAGGAATAATGAAATGAAGGACCACGCCCCAAAAAAAAAAAAGTTACTCATTGAATAATTGCAGGAATCAAGTAGGCACAGCCAGTTATGATAATGTACACCACTCTCGGTCTTGTTTATGAGTCTTCTGCGTTTATCCTTTCTTTCCTATCAATGGGAATGCTCTATTTCTCCTCCATGTTGATTTTGATATGAATTTGCTACCAGAATAGTGTATATGTGAACTGTGAAGTATATAATGTTGGCTGGTCAAAAAGGGGAGAGTTAATTTAAAGCTGTGATTGGAAACTACGCAGGTAGAATACTTAAATGAAGTTTAAGATTTTCAGTTTAATTAAAAAAAGAATCGCAAGTATAATACTTAGGAGTTAATACCCGAGGAATATCAGGAAAGACTTGCTGCTTTCCATTGTAGAGTCTAGACAAATCATCTACATAAAATGAACATAGCAGAAATTATAATCGAGAACAGTTAGATGTATGGACATTTGTAGTTTATCTGTCTAGGTTAGCTAGTTCAAGTCTCAACTCAACATGCCCTCTGGCCAGAAAAAAGGGAAATGTATCAACCTGCCCGATATATATTTTTTCTTTTGGTGGATAGGAGTTTAGAAATAGAAACGGAAAATAAACTCTTCCTTAATAATACGTGGCACTGGTGGAGGATAAAAATTTGTAAGTTGGCACCAGTTTTCATTCCAACCAAAACACGGAGTTGCTTGCCTTAAATGGAGATATATGCGAATAGGAAAAGGGGAAATAATGTATTTATGGTTATGGCACCAGTTTGTTGGGCTTAAGTTTTAAGGGAGTTGAAAGTTTTTGCTCCTTACACATTCACATACTTGTGGATGCCAGCATGATTCATTCATCTAGAGGATTTTTTTTCTTAAAGATAATAACACCTGGTTAAGTTTTTGATGTTGCATGAGGAATACTTTACAGTTCACACCTGAAAAACAATGGGCAACAATGCCAACTCTTTTTTTTTATGAAATAATGCCAACTCTTGATTGAATATTCATGTTCTTTAGAGGACCTTATATTCTTTTTATAAAATATTTATTTACTTATTGACAATTGAGCATCCTTGAGATCAGGGGTTGGGGCAACCATAGGAGCTAGAGTGTACATTCTTGTTGGAACAGTTCGTAGAGAACATGCAGGACCAGCACTTACAATATCAATTCTCATTGCGGGAATAGCTGCTGCATTGTCAGCTTTTTGTTATGCAGAACTTGCCTGTCGATGCCCATCAGCTGGGAGTGCTTATCACTATACGTACATATGCATTGGAGAAGGGTAAGTCACTATATTGTACATATTTGGATTAAACTAAATGTATCTAAGAATTACCGATATGCTTAAAATGAGATGGGCTAAATGGTAATCTTCATAACTCCAAATCTCAGGGTTGCATGGTTGGTTGGCTGGTCCCTGGTTCTGGAGTATACAATTGGTGGTTCATCTGTAGCTCGCGCCATAACTCCAAATCTGGTGTGCTACTGTGCTGTGTTTTTTTCTTCTTCTTTTTTTCCTGTACCGTAAACATCCAATATAACTTCATGAGTCCTATTTTTTACAGCTATAGATTCCCCTTAATGCTTGAAAATTAGGTACAAATAAAGAGTTGATTATTGCAGGTTCCTTTGTACCCACATGGACACTATTAAAATGTCAATTCAAAAAGACTGAGTCACAGATTTCGTTAAACATAGTTCTGGATGTAGTTGAGGTTTCTATACATAACAATGAAAACATTTAACATTATAACATGTCTGTCTGCTAATTAAGAGTACATTGAAAGACTCTGAGACATTTAAGAAATAAAACTTAGTAAATGTCATGTACAATATCATCGTCAACTTGTTATTAAAATCTGGGTTATAAACTCAATGGGGCACCACTGAAATGAAATTGTATTGATAGACATTTTTCTGATATGATATATTCTGCCTCTCCAAATAAGAACAGGTTCGAAGTCTAAAATGGAAATCTTCCTTGGTAATTGGTATTATATAGTAAATGGCAGCATCACCAACAGATTTAAAATTATATATAGCATGTAAATTTAGCAGTTTTCTTGTGGTAGCAACAAACTAAAGTTAATTATAAAAAAAATTGTTTCTTCATAAGTATCACTGTTGCGTATTTTAAAGGATAAGGGAACTCAAAACAATTTGATCTTATATGAACTTGTATCTTGCATATTTCAGGCCTTGTTTTTTGGGGGTGGGGACAAACTACCTTATTTTTTGGCTCGTCATACCATCGCTGGTCTTCGTATTGTGGTTGACCCCTGTGCAGCGGTATTAATTCTTGTTGTTACCCTACTCTTGTGCATTGGAATTAAGGAGGTACTTCTTCTCTCCTAAATGCATACATGTAATGCTTCATACCCACTTTTTGCCTACCAATTAACTTACACATTTTATAAAACATTGATGTTTCAGAGTTCAACAGCACAATCTGTAGTGACAACAATAAATGTCTGTGTCTTACTTTTCATCACTATATCAGGTGGTTATCTTGGTTTCAAGAACGGATGGGTGGGATATGAGCTTCCCAGCGGGTAATGGGTGTATTTTTCTTTGGCTTAGGTCATTATCTCTATAACATAACCTAGGAATGATGTAGGCTGAGATTATACTGCTGCTTCCTGTGTCTCAGGTACTTTCCATATGGAGTAAATGGTGTGTTTTCTGGGGCTGCAATTGTTTTCTTTTCCTACATCGGTTTTGATTCAGTGACCAGCACAGCTGAGGAGGTATATTTTCTCGTGGAGAATTCATATTAAGTTATTAACTAATGTCTTATTTGTCATTGCAGAAATTAATACAGTGCATGCCTCCATGGGAGTCAAACACACGGGCATTGTTGTGCATTGCCTTGTACATGTTGACTCTTACTGTGACCTTGTCACTCTCACTCTAGGATCATTGTGAGTGAGGACCATTCATTGTAGTTGCTGTGTTCTAAGTGACTATAATGACTGGCACTTCTCCAGTTTTTCTTCTGTGATGGTTAATATTTAGATTTTATTATGCTACTTGTTGACTTGTTTGGGAAGAGTAAACTTGAGAATAATTATATCTGGAGAAGCCATTTGCGCTATAGCTAGAGCATTTTTTTTTTCTTTTATGTACTTCTGCTGCATTTAATGTATCAAACTAGTAGTTTATTTTCTCTTCTTTTTTTTTGGTAATGAGTTTAGTTTCTTAATAATAAACTACTCGGGGATGTCATTGGCAAATAAAGATGCTCTTCTAAGGATTTCCCCTTTTTTCCATTTTGGTTTGTTTAATCATGCAGGTGAAAAATCCTCAACGAGATTTGCCCCTGGGTATAGCAATTGCACTATTAATATGTTGCATGTTGTATATGCTTGTATCAGCAGTAATTGTTGGCTTGGTACCATACTATGCTTTGGATGCTAATACTCCCATCTCCTCAGCATTTTCTAGCTATGGGATGGAATGGGCAGTGTAAGGTTTGCAAGTGGACTTACTGTTTCATTTCTGAAAGTTCCTTTGAAAATATAAACTTCCATTCTGGATATTATGTTTAAAGCTGTATATTCTCCCTTTCCAGATACATAATAACAACTGGAGCCGTCACTGCTCTATTTGCCAGTTTGTTGGGCTCAATTCTTCCCCAGGTATATAAGTAGGTACTTTCAGTTTATTCATTCAGTATCTGTTAATCATTTAATGTCACTTTAAGATTTTGTTTTTGAATATTTATAACCTAATTAACTTTTCCTGTTCACGATCTACTATAAAAATCTGGCATGACAGGCCTTCTTTTACTCTTTCATCCTCACTAATACGAAACAATCTTTGATCCCCAAAGCCTTTCAGTTTACCTATTTTGTATCTGGATATGGATTGTTTCTTTCAATATACTTTTGGATTCATCTCATTGCTATATGGAGATAAACATTTTTGAAGACTGCATGGTTAAAATCATCACTTGATTAATTATTGAAGAGTAATCTCAGGTTGAAGGAAGTTTATTAGAAACAGTGTAAGGAAACATGCTTGTGATTGCACGTAAGGAAGTCATTTCTTTTTACCTTTTATAGCATTACCCTTTTAAAATCTTTATATAACACTATCAATCATGTCTCTGTAAACCCTTCTGAATCTGTAGCAGGAAAGTTAGAATTGAAATACAGCAGATAATCCATGTAATTGAAAGAAATTTGGGGGAAAATATTTCAGTACAACTACGAGTAAAGGCTTGTATTTAAGCCATGAAACTGATTTAGAAAATATTTGCTGCGAGTAAAGGCTTCTATTTAAGCCATGAATAGTTCTTTTTTTTGTTTAACAGTCTGACCACTGTTTTGCACAATGTAGCCATTTTGTACAATGTAGAAAAAAAAATAAACATTTTGCTACATTGTGCAAAACGTCAGCGGGAGCCTCAGGAATAGTTCTTTTTTCTGATTAACAGTCTGACCACTATTTCACAATATAGCCATTTTGCACAATGTAGAAAAAAAATAAACATTTTGCTACATTGTGCAAAACGTCAGCGGGAGCCTCAGGAATAGTTCTTTTTTCTGTTTAACAGTCTGACCACTGTTTTGCACAATGTAGCCATTTTGCACAATGTAGAAAAAAAAACTAAACATTTTGCTACATTGTGCAAAACTTAAATGCAAATTTAGAATACATTATTGTGCATGACAGCAGTGTTTAAAATATGTGCAGTGAACAAATTATAAATTCAGAAGCATAAATTTACAACTGAAGTGAAATGCAAATTTAGAAGGATCCATTCAGAAGTAATAGTATATGACTTCAGTTACGTGTTCCACTTAACAAGTCCTTTGAATTCGAAATGAAAGACGAGAGAAATATGAACAAATTCAATAGTTTGGGATCAAAATGAAACATTTTACTAATCTTTAGGACCAAATTGAATCATTTTGCAAACATTTAGGACCAATTTGAACATTTTGAAACATAATGGACCAAAATGACCCTTTAAACTTTTAAAATATTTGGGTTGAATTTATTTTTTGAATTTATATAGTTAATTTTTTTAAATAAGAGGGATATCAATTAATATTTAACTAAAAAATAAATTATTATTATTTACATATTATTATTATTTAGATTTGGTTGATAATTTATCTTTTGTTTTTTGTTTTCTTTAGATTTGGTTGATAAACCTCGTACAATAGTAGTCTCTGTGGATCAACCTTGTTCACACCCTTATTATAATTAATTATTTTTCGTGGATTCGACACCCATCAGTATAGTATACCGTTTGATCTCTCGGAAACTAAAAGTTATATTGTTTTGATATATGAACTATGTACCTCAAAACGGTGTCGCATCTGTATTGGTTACGTACCCATATGGTATGTTGTTAAGATTTCGAGTTAAATCTTAAGATCTTATGATTTTACGATCTTATCTAAGCTAATTGATCTCGATCATAGGTATGATCTAAATTTACTAGGATCTCATCGATCATCTTATCTATTTTATACCTCTTTCGATCGTAAAAAAGAACTCGGAAAAGATGGTAGTTAAATATTATAAGATGTATTTTGTTAAGTTTTTGGAAAATATATTTACAAATTTACAAATTCTTAAGTTTCTAATAAAAGGGTTTTAGTGGCAACTTAAATTGCCACTAAAACCCTTTTATAGTGGCGACTTTAAATAATGTCACAAAAAGATTTTAGTGGCAAGAACTTTGTCGCCACTATTAAACTTTCAGTGGCAACAAAATCAGTTTTGCCACAAAAAAAGTTTTAGGGGCAACGTAAAAGTTGCCACCGATAACTTTATAGTGGCAACGTTAAATAAAATGTCACAAAAAACCTTTTAGTGGCCAGAACTATGTCGCCACTATTAAGCTTTCAGAGGCAACGTCATAACTGTCGTCGCAAAAGATGTTTTAGTGGCAAGAATTGTTTCGCCACTATTGACCTTTCAGTTGCAACATTATTAATGTCATCACAAAATATGTTTTGGTGGCAATGTAAAAGTTGTCACTGATAATTTATACTGGCGACAGAGAAAATTGTCACAAAAACAGTTTTGGTGGCAAGATAGTTGTCACCACTATTGACCTTTCAGTGGCAACAGCTTTATTGGCGTCACAAAAGATGTTTTAGTGGCAATGTAAAAGTTGCCACTGATAATTTATAGTGGCGACAGAGAAATATTGTCACAAAAACAGTTTTGGTGGCAAGATAGTTGTCGCCACTATTGACCTTTTAGTGGCAACATCTTTAATGACGTCACAAAAGATGTTTTAGTGGCAATGTAAGTGTCGTCACTAATGTTGTTTTCGTGGCAAATTTTAAAATATTGTCACGGAAAGTATGAAAAATTCATCTTATATATACTTTCAGTGGCAATCGATAAAAGTCGCCACTAAAAGAGGACTTTCGGTGACAAAATACTATGTTGTCACTAAAGAGTCGCCACAAAAAGTTCATATTGTTGTAGTGAATCAATCGCTTCAAAGCTAGACTTGTTGCCAAAGGGTTTCATCAAGAAGAAGGATGTGATTATACAGAAACTTTCTCACCTGTTGTTAAGCCAACTACAGTTCGAGTGATTCTTACTCTTGCTCTTTCAAAGTCATGACCTCTATTTCAGCTAGATGTTAACAATGCCTTTCTCAATGGAGTTATTTCTGAAGATATCTACATGAGTCAACCTCCTGGCTTCGTTGTTGCTGATTCTTCAATAGTCTGCAAGCTTCATAAGTCTCTCTATGGACTTAAGCAAGCTCCTCGCGCTTGGTTTCAACGTTTGGCTTCCACACTGATCAAGTTTGGGTTTCAAGCTAGCCGTTGTGATCCATCTCTCTTTGTGCATACCACTAGTTCATCTGTCACTTATCTATTGGTCTATGTTGATGACATCATCATCACTGGTTCTTCAGTTGCTTTTATCAATGATCTTAAATTCAGATTGAATGCTGAATTTTCTCTCAAAGACTTGGGTAAATTAAATTATTTTCTTGGCATCAAAGTGAATTATCTTTCTACTGGTGCTATTACTTTGTCACAAGCTAAGTACATTCAGGATTTGTTAGTAAAGACAAAAATGGATGGTGCCAATCCTATTAATACTCCTATGGTTGCTGGACTCAAATTGACCAAGAATGGCTCCAATTACATGTCAGATCCTCATCTCTATCGATCAACAGTAGGGGCTCTTCAATATGCTACAATTACTAGACCAGAAATTTCTTTTGTTGTTAACAAGGTTTGCCAATTTATGAGTCAACCATTAGATGATCATTGGGTAGTTGTTAAGCGCATCCTACGTTATCTTAAGGGTACAATTGATTATGGGTTGCATCTCACTCCTAGTTCATCTCTGCATCTTACTGGTTTTTGTGATGCTGACTGGGCAAGTGACATTGATGACAGAAGATCAACTACAGGATTTGGATTGTTCTTTGGCTCTAATTTGATTTCATGGAGTTCCAAGAAACAACCAGTAGTTTCCCGTTCTAGTACTGAGGCAGAGTATCGCAGTATTGCTTCACTTGTTTCTGAGATTACATGGGTGTAGTCCCTTCTTCAAGAGCTTCATTGTTCTTCATCTGTTAAGCCTCAAATCTTTTGTGACAACTCTAGTGCTGTCCAACTTACCTACAACCCTGTTCTTCACAATCATACTAAGCATATGGAGTTAGACATTTTCTTTGTTAGAGACAAAGTTATCAAGGGATCACTTAGCATTTCTCACATTCCATCTCTAGATCAAACTGCTGATGTTCTTACCAAACCATTGTCTCATCCCTGTTTCTGTGCCTTGCGAGATAAGCTTCAGGTCTTTAATGTTACTCACCCTCAGCTTACGGGGGATAATAGAGTGAATACTCCAGCTACCACATCAGCAGACGAATAGGGACTGTATTGTGATCAGATTCATTGTTAGTTGTTAGTTGTTAGTTTCATATTGTTTGTAATTCTGCTAGAAGTCTCCAGCTGTATTAGTTATTAGTTTATCTTAGCATCTCGTGTATGAAGCTGATAAAAGCTTCAGTCTGTAATCTCTATTCAATTCATTCAATACAAAATATTCATTTTCTTAATATTCGATTAATGACGAAACAAGTCAGCAAATACAGTTACTATGACTGTGCACAGAGGATTGAACATTGCTGCATAAACAGGACCCGTCGCTAGGTGGTCAAAAATACCGAAAATAATGCACTATAGTGGTGCAATCCGAGTCGATCTCTTGAGGAACTTTTGTGCAAAGTTTAATTGCAAACGATACCAAATTATCACTAATCAGGTGAAAGCAAAGGAAATTTGTTCTTTGAATGATTTTCTATGACTTAAAACAATAATTAAATAAAACAATAATATTTTTGGGTTTTGATTAAAACAATTATAACCAAACTAGTATAAACTCAAGGTTACAATCAAGATATAATCAAACAATAAAACCAAGTTCCTAATCAAGAATCAGAATCACAAATAGTTCTCAGGTTCAACTAGAAACCAAGAACAATAAAGTAAATCCTAATTCTAGTGTGAGAAAAACTCCCTAATGGTGAAACCCTAGTTCATGCTTTGCTCCAATGCTCCTCCGGGTATGAGTATCTAGCCGCTCATGGTTGACAGATGAACAACTTCAGAATTTGCTGTCATGATCTCAAGAAAAGCTTCACACGATGATCCAAATTGCTAACCGGGATATGGAATGTGTAAAACTCTCTAAAAAAAATGTGTAGTCTCCCAATGACCTAAAAACGTATCATATATATTATTTTTGGCTTATTCCAAGGGAATCTAGGTCTGAATCATCCAAATCGGGCTTGGGCCTCCTTAATTATAAATTATCGCAAACCCGCCGCGGCTGTGCATGGCGGCAGTTCCGGCGGCGGTTTTTCCAGAGAGACCCGCCGCGGCTATGCATGGCGGCGGTTCCGGCGGCAGTTTCTCCAGACTTCTGATTCTTCTCGGTTTGGTCCCTGACTCGTCTCCAAGCATCCTTAAGCCTTCCTTGAAGTATTTCAACACTTTGGACTTCATCAAAACCTATCAAGAACATCGAGAAACTATAAGTGAATTCTCAGGATAAAGAGGATCAATCAAATAATAAAGATTAAACCCGAGAAAACCACACAATTACTCACAAAATAGTCCAAATAATGTCAAACCTCAAGGCATCATATTTCATCATAAAAGGACATAAAGGCATGCAAATGAATCCCAAATGAATATAAAATGCCCTAAAATGTCACTAAAATATATGATGAAATATGGTCAGATCAATTCGATTAATGACGAAACAAGTCAGCAAATACAGTTACTATGACTGTGCAAAGAGGATTGAACATTGCTGCATAAACAGGACCCTTCTTTGAAATACACCAGGCTTGGACAAAGAACGATAATGCAGACCCTACAACTCCCTGAAACATACATATATGGGAGTATTAATGTGTTAGTGTTACTACTAGATATGAGTATGACACAATCTATATATAAAGTTCTTTTTTTTTTCTTTTGGTGGATTGTGGGAAATTATCCACGTACGGTGTATAAACAGCACCCAAGTTGAAGAACAGAATTCATCTTCCATTTGTGGAGGTCTCGTTCCAAGACCAGAGCAACTGCTGCCGATTGTAAGGCTCCCATGAAACACATCCATGCTGACAAAGATAGGTGATTTGGGTGGCTTGCAGACGTTGGAACCTGAGGAAAAAAAGGTCAAATCCCAATGACAAAAGGATGAGAAAAATTCCTAGGTACACTAATACTTTTTTTTTTTGGTAAATTATAAAAAAAGTACCTAGCCTGATTTCACATCACTGCTGTGTGGTTTAAAACGTCTTACTTTGGGTACCTGTGTGTTTGATGTTATCCATGTTCTTAATGATACGATTTTTTGGAAATTACTTGCTTCACCGCCATTGTTGGAAGAGTGAGTTTTAATTTGGATGAAGATGATGGATGATATTGATGAAGATGAAGAAGAGTGAGTTTTAATGATAATATTTTTTTTATTTCAATTTAGTCCATGCATATCAATTTAGTCCCTGAAAGATTCTTGAATTAAGACTATAAATTGGAATGTTTGGAAGAGTTTTAGGACACTTTACAATTTTATTTTGATGATATGTGACTAAAATGAATGAAAATGATTAAAAAGAGGGGGATGTTGAGAATAATGAGATAAGAATTGGTCAGAGATAAAATTATATTTTGGAGATCAATTATAAATTATAGATAAATTTGTGGTTGAACTAAGAATAACGATTAAAATTGCGATAAAATCACATTTTGGAGATCAAAACAAAAAATGTGAAAGTTTGAGGACAAAAATGAAATTTTAACCTTTGAGTGGAAATCAACGAGTAAGATGCAAGAGAAACCAACAATTAAAATGCAATAGAAATCGACGGCTAAGATACATTAGAAATCGATGGCTAAGATTGCGTCACGTCAGCATTTTCTATTAAAATTAACGGAACAAAAACATATGTACCCCTAGTTGCTAAACGGCACATATCTTAGGTACTCAAAGTGAAACGTTTTAAACAGATCGGACTAAACTACATATACATTTTTTGTAATTTATCTTTTTTTTTTTTCTCATAGGCATCCTCCATCTGGGAATCCTATTGGAAACACTATTGAGTACTAAATATGACATCTCTCTTAGAAAGTATTCAAAACTAGATTTACCATGGACTATATGTACAACTCGGTCCTTGAAATATTTACTTGTTGACAACTCAATCGATTTTATTTAACTAATTAGTCCCTGAAAGATTCTGCTGTCTATACAAATTAGTCCTTCCGTATGTAAAAGTTATTGACACTTAACGAAAATCTGATTTGGCATGTTAAATATGCTTCATACACCAAGGCAATGAAGAGACATTTGTTTTTTTCCCTTCCGCATCGTCTTCTCCGTCGAAATCCCTAGAAATTTTTTTCTCCTTGCGGCATATTCCCCCTTCATCATATTCTCGAGCGGCAACTTCGTTTAGTGAAGCAATGCGGGCGTCATCCACTTTGTTGAACTAAGCACCAGACTGCATCGTCGCTGTGAGCTATAGCGGCAAAAAACGACGTCGGCGAAGAAGGTGAAGGACGACGATGTTGAGCTAGAAGACATCAACGAAAGCCTCATCGAGCAAGAACTGGAGACGAACTGGAGACGATGTTGATCTTCTGATACTAACCAGCCGCGAACTCAAGAGTGAGCAACTTCCTCTTGTGGCAATGACCGGATTTCGGCCAAGACGCCATTCTTGAAGATTAACTTGTACTGTAATCATTTTGCATCGAAGGAGTTTAAGGATTGCTTGAGCAGAAGCAGATGCGGAAATTCTTCTTTACCATATAGTTTTATTTGCCAAGGAATTATTTTGATTTGCTTGTTGACCCAGTGAAATGCAGAGTTCTGAACAGAGTAGATTTATTGAGATGGGAGAAGAAGACTAGATGAAACGGTGTGTCTTGTTTAGTACGTTAGGCGATATGGCATTATAGCAAGCATTAGATTGTTTTCTCCAATTTAATTTATTCTTTTCTGCAAACGTAGCAGAAAGAAGAATGCATGTTTATCTTGATAATTAATATCAATATTTAATTCAATATGCTGCCACAACCTCACAGTCATATATATATATATATATATATATATATTAATTGAATTGGGCACGATAGTGGAAAGAGAAAACATACAAGATAGAGGATTCGAGTCATGTAGATTTATTCCCCTGCCATTCATTCCTCTGTTTTTTTCAGATGTTTTAGGGCTAATGGGATGAAGGTTGTTTCTGCAGTGGGATATGAGAGATATCGTTTTTGCTTCTCTTCACCTCTACGAGAAGAACTGTCAAAGGAATCAGTAGTTTCTTGCGGGTTCTTCTCATGATTCGGGAAGTTTGCTCCAAAGTCGTGGATCACATTCAAGCAGACATCTCTTTCGTGCTCCCAACTCGGTAGATGGTTTTGTCCTTCAACAGAGGAGGTTCGGTTCATGCAGAAAAAGCTGTGATCAAGGATGTGATGCTGCTAACTTCTCACCTTGATAGTCGGATTCATTGAAGGAGGCCATTGTTAGTTCTTGGGGTTCTGTTCCTTTTAATGTTCTTGTTAAAGACAGGACATATATTTTGTTTTCTGCCTTTTAGTTTGGTTTGCTTGCTTTGTATCAGAAAAAAAAAAAAGATAAAATGTTTAACGTGCCACGTAACTGTGTTGACAGCCAACTCAGCACCAATGTTAACTACATTTAACAGATTTGGACGGAAGGACTAACTTGTTTAGACGCCAGTATCTTTTAGGGACTAAAAGCGACTTATCTATCATTCAGGGACTAAAGTGTCACCCGGTATATCTTTAAGGGACTGACTTGTATGTTTTCTCTTTACGATGTTGTAGGCGACTGACTCAACTGTTCGTGGAAAATGTGAAGGTTTAATTGAAGGACTATGGCTGAACTATGGCTGCATGTATCACAGTAGCCTAAAAGATCTTCCTTTTTCAGCTTTCGCGGGATTAGACAAGTATGTAATTGATTAATTGCCCAAGGAAGGATTGGACAACCATTGATGATAGAGGAATAGTACTAATATCGCATAGATGAACAACAATTAGCATTTTTAACTTTTTTTTTTTGTCTTCGGATGTTCTTATTGAGATGTAACATCGTCAAATACATATCACGTGAAAAATTGAAAAAGCATTCCAATATTAATGTTATTTTGCTATTATATGATGATGGTATTGGTGAAAAATCATATTAGAGAAAGACAACGAGACACAAACGAAGGACAAACTATAAACAGAAATTACAATTTCTATGATGAAATGTTTGTCTACACTTTTTTTCTTTAATAATGCGGTCATTATAATGAGGTAAATATTTTGGATTTCATTACAGGCTTTATAGCTATAAACAGAACTTAAACCATTTTATGTCGTTGTAGCCCTCTTATCATTTTAGACATACTTTAATTTCACTCCCCTTTTTTATTGTACTTTAAATGGAAGAACAACTAACAAATTTATTCCGTTTTCTTCTTTGGTTCAATTCAATTCCACATTTTTTTCGTCGGGAACTTGAATAAAAGAAGACACCATATGTCCTTCTATTCGTTTCTTCAATTCTGAAATAAACAAAATCAAATCAAAACTGTTTTTGGTACTGTGGAGTCATCAAGGATTCATCTTGCTCTCTGCTGAATGTTCAAGTTTCTCTGACAGAAGTGGTTCTTCCAAATCTATTTCACAACTTCTCTCATCATTCTGCATGTTTGTTTGTGCCTCTACTTTACTCTCTTCAGCCTCTTCGGCCTTTCCCCATAGCACAACATATAATCCAGAGATCACTGCAAAAGCCCCTATCAAACTGAAAATTGAAACAGAGCTCACCTTTAGATTGTTGACATAAATCAGTATGAAGTTGGGAAATGGTAAGTTAAATATAGTTGAAGAGTGTAATTAGATTCAGTTTGTTTATGAAAGATAAGTAAATTAAATTACTTGTGAAAAAACATGTAAATATTTGAAGGCATAAAAGTAGAAGTGAGTTACCTTCCTGCATATATATCTTCATGTAGGAAAGTAGCAGATATCATGGCTGTGATGACTGTACATAGAGGGTTGAACATTGCACAGAACAAGGGACCTCTTTTTGAGATAGACCAACTTTGAATGAAAAAGCTAACAGCAATTCCAATTCCCTATTTCACACAAATTGCCATTAATTGCAATACATTGAAAATCCACGTTCTAAATTGAGACTTCACTTACTGCATATAAGCAACATGAGTATTCTAGAACTGAATTTAGACCCCATGCTTGGAAATCATTCTCAAACAACAGTGTGAATATGGCTGACTGTATTGTTGCCATCAAACACATCCAAAAAGTTGACAATATGTGGTCAGGGCAGCTTGAAGAAATTGGTACCTGTTTCAAATTTCAATTAGATCTCATGATCTCCATTGATTTAAAGCAAAAAACATTATTCAGTGGAAAAAAAACAGAGAAAAAGAAAGAAGGACTTCCTTGAACTTTGGGTTTGCAAATTAGCTCATGAACTTATAAAACTAGAAAAATAGGTCCTCCTGTTTTCAGTTATCACACTCCAAAATATGCCATTTTTTTTAGTTTACCTTAATGACCTTAATTCAAACAGCACTTCAAATTTTCTTTCTCATAACTGATGTGGCAAGCTTTCCTTTGTCCTTGATGGCATTAAATCAATTTTGAGAGAATATGATTACGTATTTTATTGAAGAGATGATTCAAAATTAATTAATTATATTTTGTCAACATATTTCGTAATTATCTTTTTTTTGTATTTTCTATTCTGTCCACAATCTGTTTGAAATATTGCCTCTCAGATTTGGGACTGATTTTTAGGATATATATTAGGTTAAATTTTTTAGATATTTTAAACTTATGCACTCCCATATATAATGTATATCTTTGCTGATTGAATAACAAGACAAGTAATACCTGCATGATAAGCCAAAATGACCAAGTAAAACTGCATGCCAAGAGCAATGCACAACCAAGCAGCCAATTGTCACCTTCTAAGCCAAAGGAATGTCTTGAAAGAAGGAATTCCATGCGTAACAGCTTCTGTCCTTTGAGTAATGCCATAATTACAGCTCCTCCAACGCACAAAACTGTTCCTACGATCTTGGCCAAACTTCTCAAGCTTCTTACATCTATTTTCTCCATTCTAATCCATACCAACACCGAGCAAATTATCACAGTTATGATCACATACACTTCAAGTAACACTGTCAAATGCACCAGAATCTTAATCAATTATTGAAGGCATTGTGGTTTTGAAATCCTGTGTCTATGAAATGGTCACAAAATTGCTTACTTAAAAAAGGTTATATCAAATTACCCAACGATTGTTGCCATCACAAACGTCACTGCAGGGATTAGATTAGTCATGGCAGTCGTTACTGTAGAAGATGACATGCGTAAACCTTCAAAATATGCATTCTGATTTGCTGTTACTCTGCAAATAAAAGTCAAGCTTCCAGTAAGATTCATCAGCCCTTGTTAAAATAACAGGGAATATTCTAAGGCATGTCCATTTTCAAACCCTAGTAAATCCATGACTCATGAGAAGATGAGACTTTTTTTTTGCTTTATCAACTTGATCACATATATTTTTTAAAATGAAAAGTCATTTTTGTGGCGCATATTTTTACCCGATTAAAGCGGTTGCAAACATCAAAAAGAAGTTCCTCAATCCAAGTGAAGCCTTGAAAGAATGTCTCCTGGTAGCAGCAACATGGAGGAAGAAAGTAAGAATGAGTTTAATTGAGATAGGAAAAGTGTTTATCCAATATGACATGGTTATAATAATAAATACCTTTTGGAGGATAAAGCTAATGGAGCCAATGAAAGAGTGGCTATGGCTTGCCTGTACACTACAAACACCTTGGCGCTCATTCCATGCAATAAAGCAGCTCTTGTGAAGATGGCAAGAGCTGCATAATGAAACTGTAGCCCAATCATAGCCATTGCAGGAAGATGGCCTTCTAATCCCCCCATTTTTCTTCTTCACAAGTAGCAATTATGTTTCAATCAAGTAATGTAATTATATATATATACATATTAAAGGTAGAGACGTGGCGAGTAGAGTTGTTTAATTTATATTTTTGTGATGTGCTATAGATAAGGGTGTGAACGTGAATGGGAAGTAATACATGAGATGGCAGATAATGGAAGGGTGTTAGAATATAGCCTTAATAGTGTCAAAGGTATAAATAACATCCAAATTCAATAATCCGAGTCAATAGTAGTTGGCTTGATCCCATCTCATAATGTACATTATATTCATACTAAAAACATCCAAGTCCAACCCAATCTGCAAACCACGTGGCTTTTTAATTTATTAGATTTTGATAAAATTTTATAGAGTAAATTACACTTTGGTACCTTGTGGTTTGGCCATATTCCACTTTAGTACCCTATGGTTTAAAAAGTGACATTCTGGTATCCTGTGGTATTCTCCGTTGACACTTTGGTATCTTGAGCTTTAATTTCGTTAGAAAATTGATGGAAATTGGAATTTTGGAACTATTTTGTAATTTAAACCATAACAACTTTTGAAAAAACTACATATTGACCCTCCAATATTTTAGAAAATTACAAACAGGTCCCTAGTTAGTAGTTACATATTATCTGGGGACTAAAATGAAAACTATAAAAATTTTTGGGGTCAAAACATAATATTTGAAAAATATGGGACCGAAGATATAATTACAAAACAGTCCTAATTCTGGAAAAATTGTGCAATGTAGTCCCATTAAGATCTAAAATTGTGTTCTCAAGGACTATTTTTTAAAGATATTTAAATATTTATGGGTGTTTCAATAATTTCAGCCTCTTTTTCCTGCATTAAAATTGCCAAATAACCCCAAAAATGCCCATTTCCGTTAATTTTCTAACTGAATTAAAGCTCAGGATACCAAAATATTAACGGAGAATACCACAGGGTATCAGAATGTCACTTTTTAAATCATAGGGTACCAAAGTGTAATTTATCCAATTTTATATGACAAAAGGATCAATGAATGAAAGGAAGATTCTGTTATACGGATTATCAGTGTCAGCGACACGATAATTATTAATATTACACCATCAATAATTTATGTGGATATAAATAAATGTGAGTCAGATCGATCTCTGAAATATATATCCAGCCGCTGCATAAGATGTTGTATCACATGGAAATGTTTCACACAAAAACAAAGTATAAGAAACAGTTGTTATACACATGACAAAACCACTGCTCGTGAATTCAAATGAAACTCATCATTGGAGCAGTGTGATGGCAGAATTAACATTTTTAGTATTATAACAGTAAAAAAATAAAGTTTTTATTACGTGCTGTCTTATTGAATCAAGTTGAACTGATAGGTAAAGTATGTAACACAGAAATACTCTGTCTTTCATTTCTGTAAAATGAATGTGCATATAATCAGAGTTACACTCACATCTAAGCTATGCCTACTGCCTACAGAGCTTCATAAGGACTGAAGAAAACATTGGAGATAAAAGTGAAGCCTGAGGCTAGCTAGCTCAGGTTCACATTCACAGGGTACAAGTTTTAAAGAATTCAATCCGTCAAAACTTTATTTTGATCCTCAAATTATATAATAAAATTTATTTTAGTCCTCAAACTTTTCCATTTATTATACCGTTAGTACAAAACATGATTTTGTTTAACAATTTCTCTCTGACTGGCCTAACAAGTGAGTTGATGGAAAAAGAAAGAAAAATACACCTATTGAAAAAAAAATTGTGTATCCAAACTGTCGAGATTAGAGAAAATGAAGAAATTAAAAGGAATCATATTTTAGGCTAACTTTGGAACAAATAGGAAATTTTGAAGACCAAAAAAGAACATAAAAAAGTTTGAAGACCAAATATAATTCACCCTATAGTTTGAGGACCAAAATGAGGTTTTGACCTCCATATCATAAATGATTGAATTACATGGTTGTTTTCAAGAATTTGAGGATGGTTTGGTAGAAAGAAGTGGTTCCTTCAAATCATCATCAATTTTACAATTTGCTTTCTTGAAGGATTCATCGATCAATATATTCACATCAAGTGTTTTTTGGATTTGCAATTTTGGATCCCCCTTCTCCTCCTCTGTGGCGTCTGCAACTTCTTCAGATTTACCCCAAAGCACAACATACAAGCCCACGATCACTCCAACAGCTCCTATTATGCTAACAGAAAATGAAGCAGAAGCAACATTCAATTAGACACATTGTCAAAGATTATAATAAAACCACTTGTGTCTGTCACCTATTCAAAAAGTAACATTACGTACCTTGCAGTGTAAATCTCTTCATGAAGAAACAAGGCAGCAAATACAGTTACTATGACTGTGCACAGAGGATTGAACATTGCTGCATAAACAGGACCCTTCTTTGAAATACACCACGCTTGAACAAAGAACGATAATGCAGATCCTACAACTCCCTGAAACATACATATATGGAGTATTGGTGTATTACTACTAATATGACACAATTTATATATAAAGTTTATTTTTTTAGCTGGATTGTGGGAAAATTATCCACGTACGGTGTATAAACAGCAGCCAAGTTGAAGAACAGAATTCATCTTCCATTTGTGGAGGTCTCGTTCCAAGACCAGAGCAACTGCTGCTGATTGTAAGGCTCCCATGAAACACATCCATGCTGACAAAGATAGGTGATTTGGGTGGCTTGCAGACGCTGGAACCTGAGGAAAAAGGCCAAATCCCAATGACATGAAAAAAATTCCAACGGTAAAGTTGCTGCCTAGTAACTAAGAGGTCACGGATTCAAATCCTGAAAACAGCCTCTCTGCAAAGCAAGGGTAAGACTGTGTACATTTTGACTCTCCCCAAACCTCACCTAGTGTAGCCTCATGCATCCTCCACTGCAGAGAATCCTATTCAAAACACTGTTGATGCTAAATGTGGCATCTCTTTTAGAGAGTATTCAAAACTAAATTTACTATGTTGTAAGTGACAAACCCCTTATGCTAGATTCAACTTGTTCATGGAGAATGTGAAGGTTCAATTGAAGAAGTGTAAAAGTAAGTGAATACCTGTAAAATGAGCCAGATTGACCATAAACAACAGCTTCCAAAAAGGCAGAGACAACCTAGGAGCCAGTTGATGTTATCTGATCCAGAATCCATGAATGGTTTTGGCAGCAAGTGTAGTGCGTTTAATAGTTTTGGACCTCTTATCAATGCCATGGACACAGCTCCACTCACACATATCAATGTTCCTCCTATCTTCGCTACACTTCTCAAGCTTCTAATATTCACTCTCTCCATTCTGAATTAATTTATTTTTTTACGGCATTATAATACAACAACATAATAAAACAAGTAATGAAACACAGTATATCAAATTGTAAATTGGCATTAGTTGTACCCTGCAAGAGCTGCAATCACAAACGTGACGGCTGGAATCAGATTTGTCATAGCACTTGCAACTGAGGCGGGCACCAAATATAGACCCTCGAAATAAACATTCTGGTTAATGGCAATGCTGCAACACCACCCAACAGAAAGTAAACTAAACTAAATCGATAATTCTCAATATTTGCATTGGCTTAAAAGTTTAATTAAACAATAAAACCCATTCATTTTGTCTGAGGTTGGAAATCAACAAACCCAACAAATGAGGCCAAGAATATCAAGGTGAAACTCCTTGAGTTTAAGGAACATGAGGCAGATGGAGTTCTGAGAAAACAAAGAAACAAACAAATTAAAGAGATTTGTAAATAAGAGAAAAGAAGAGTATAGGGATATATATATATAGGTACCTTGAGAAATAGGCTATGGGTGCGATGACAAGAGTTGCTATAGCATGGCGGTAGAATATAAAGACACGAGGACTCATGCCTTGTAATAAAGCTTGTTTTGTGCTGAGGGCAAGACCTGCGTAAGTGAACTGAAGCATAAACATAGACATTGCAGGCATGTACTTCTCTAATAACCCTCTCATTTTTTTTGGCTTGCAAGTAAAAGCAGAGCTCAACAATGGCCAAACTGTGAAGCGGTAGCTAGCTACCTAGCTATGCCTATACACACTGGTATGCAAGATGCTTGAAACATCAAGTTTCAATACGTCTCTATCATTTGTGAAGATATAGCTAGGATGCCGAGGATCCATTATATTTGGCAAGTATTTTATATGGGCTAAAATGTAATTAGGTACATTGTGTTTTCTTGTTCTAGGTTTGAGCATAAAACATTTATGTCCATTTTTGGCCAAAAAAAAAATTTATGTGCATTGAACAGTAAAAGTTGTCCGACAGAATTCTTGAATATTTAATTTTGATTTCTCATTTTTTAAAAAAATTTAAGAATTATCTATCAACTTATTTAAAAGATGAATAAATTTATCTATCAATTTTTAAAATTAAAAATTTCTTAGTGATTGAGATTGAAAGCTCATAGGAAATGTCTATTAACTTTTAAAATTTAGAGGTAAATGCATTTTAACCTTTTATATATTTACCAAAATAGAATTGAGAGAGTTTAAATTTAGCTAAATCACGAATATAATTATTTTAAATTATAAATTATTTTTATATTTTATGTGATGATATTTTTCTAAAAGAATTACTAAAAAAATACAAAAAATGTTTATATATATATTACCAAATGGAAACAACTTCAAATATTAATAATTAATAATATTAGATTGGTAATTAATAAATTGATCATTTATTATGATATAATTATAGAGTTAACTAATAAACTTGTTAAGCTAATTAAATGAGACTGTAGAATTTTTGGAAAGCTTGTGGTAGGACTAAATTGAAAATAATTTTATTAGACAGATTACAAATACAATTTACTCCCCACACATTTTAACTCACTCACTTAGGTCACCCACTTTT
The DNA here is from genome assembly GCA_003254925.1 of Chamaecrista fasciculata. Lineage (NCBI taxonomy): Eukaryota > Viridiplantae > Streptophyta > Magnoliopsida > Fabales > Fabaceae > Chamaecrista > Chamaecrista fasciculata. The sequence goes on from QANZ01016320.1 coordinate 26,815, forward strand.
GACTTATCTCACTCACACTCAAATCTATTTCTCACCTTGCGCCACTCACATACACTTCTTCACCTCACCACTTTTTCACTCAATTGCTACACTCAAATGACAATAGGCTTAGTGATTACAAGCGGTTTATCAAAGAAAATGACAATAGGCAACTCATATATATAGGTACACTTTCGGTTGCCTCTCATCTAGAGCTTTTTCCTATTTCACCCGGCCACTTGGACTAATTTTACTTACCTTATATAGTAATTTTTAGATTTTTACAAATTCCTCTCATAGATATTTCTAGAGAGAAAAGGAGATCGTTGCACGAGAGAAATTTCTAGAGAGAGAAATCGGTGGCTATTTTAACAGGCACAAAGTATGTATATGCAATGATATCTCTAAAATAATCTGACAAGGTAATGAAATAATCACTTAAATTTTAAATATAATTATCATATAATAGAATTTATTGATGTGATTTAAAATAATTACGTCGTCCCCAAGGCAGAATCGAGAGATGGAGATATATTATATTATAGGTGTCCAAATGAAAAGAATAATATACATAGAAGGAATCAGTACGTATATTCATTCCGATATAATAGCTGTGTGCTGTGTGTGACCTTGTGAAGTAAGAAGAGGAAACTCAGAGAGAAATTAAAGTGAAGAATGAAATAATCAAGTTAATTAATTAGGAAGAGAGGAAGGTGCAATTGAGGTAGGGATATCGGTGCTAGCTACCACTGTGCTCAATGGCACATGCATTCACTAAATAGTAAATACATTTCCATATAATATACTAGAGGCTTTGCGTGCCCGTTAGGGACTAAATCGTTAACACAGTAAAAAAGAAGGAATCAAATAATAATTTTCCTCTTATTATTAATTTTGTACTATAGTTTTAAAATGTGGACAACCAGAAAGGGGTGGAGCCATATAATATAAGATAATTAATTGATTGATTTTAATGAGTTCAAAACAGAATCATCAAACATGGTAATATACTAATATATATATATATATAATGGCTAATTGTATTTTATATATGATAGCTACGAATGGAAGCTTTTCATTCACTTTGACTGAACAGCCATATTTTGCTGTGACTGTGAGCTCAGAGCTGCACAAAGCCAAAAATATACAACATGCGCCGCTACTTTTTAGTATTTATTTTATGGTTTAAGAAAATATAAATTTTATTTCAAATAAAAAAATTTCATAACGGAAATACAACTTTTTTAACAAAAATATATATAATAAATTTTAAATCACTGCCTCAAAAAGCAATGAATCTGGAACTTTGGTGTAAGTTGCTTTACCAACTTTGATGCAAATAATTGTCGTTTTTGCTTCTTGCTTCGTCATGCTGATCAGCCGATCAAGTTCGGTATCTATATACAAGTGATTCATTTCTTCAAATATCACTTTTTAATTAATTTTATTTTATTAGTCATTGAAATATGTAATATTTCAGTTTGTCCCTCGAATTTTTTTCATCAATCAAAATAATTTGTGTTAGATAAGCCATGATTGTCGTGATAGAAATAAATATTAGACTTTTTGTTTTTCTTCCTTTCAATTTGGGAATTGAAAGAATAACACTTTCTGTTTACGCTAAATTAATGATTAAATCTTTGAAAGATGATAAATTATTTAATTTAGTTTTTAAAATATAAAATTATCAGATTTAATTCTTAAAAGATGTAGTTACAATTAATTTGATTCTTTATTAATTTACTAATTCAAATTTAATAGTTGATATAATCTTTTAATGTCAATTGTTAAATATAATGACAATAAAATTTTGAACCACATCATATTTGTTACATCTCTTAAAGATTACATATTATAATTTTATATTTTAATGATTAAATTGAGAAATCTATCATTTTTTTAATGATCAAATCATTAATTTTTTTTCTATATTTTACATTTTTTTTATTGGTTTAAAAATATAATGAAATGAAAAATCACCCACCATCTCTTAATACTTTTATAATTTTTTTATATTTTAAAAATTACATGGACATATATTCTGATACAAATCACATCATTAATTAATGATAATATAAAATTCTATTCGTATTATGTTAGCTAAATTCTAGCTGTCCTTCTAACATGTGCCCTTAGGACACATGTTAATATTTTTTTTAATTGATCAAGTGAATTTTTAAATATTAAAAATTGTCTTTTAAATAAATTTTTGTAGATTTTAGTATAGAAGATGCTCTACTAACCAATAAAAAAAATCTTAAAATGTGTCATAAGATCATATATTAGATAAATCCAATGCTAGCTAGTTAAAACATTCATTTCTTTTCTTTTTAATACTAAACTGAGAAGATAAGAATGAGATATGATATATGTAATATATGGATAGATGCATGAGATATATATATATATATATATATATATATAGGGATCGAAAGGTGCAGGAGGATCCAACTAGTCTTAATATGAATGCCCACAAGTATGTATAATGACGTAGAATTGAGTCATTGATAGATGAGATATAAGAAAACAAATTTTAATGAATGATTGCATCTATTCTTCTCCATGTATGACACATGATATTGTGATAATATTAACAACAAAAACGCGTGGGGGGTGCAATCAAGTTTTATCTTTTAATTATTTTTCCTATAAATGGATCCCCAATAAGGGAAACATACCAGAAATATTAAAGGATAAGTTTGTCTTTAGCATCACCAGATAAGGGATAGTTTGTCTATATCATCATGTAAGAAGGTGATCAAGAATGTGTATTCTCTTCCAAGAAGTGTGTTTCTTCCAAAATTGACTTAAAGATCTTTTTTATACTTCAATTTTCGACCAAATCCAGGTTGGGCAAAGTCTGAATCATTAAAATTGGGTTTGGGCTTCAATGATTAAAATTGACGCAAATCATGTCGCGGCCTACTTGTTGGGTTATTTCTTTTTAAAGCAAGTTTTAAATTTATAAGCCCAAGTGCAAGCGTACACTACCGAAGTAACATAAAAACTTAAGCACCGGGTATCGTCCCACCGAGAACTTACTTGCGAATTCACTCTGAACACAGGCTATAGCGATTCATTTAATCTAAGCAACCAAATTCCGATAAAAGATTCAACTGAATAAAACTAAATTGCAATAAACAGGTTCCAAATTGAACACCGAAAGAACTTCCTAGAATTCAAGTGTAAAAGACTTCCCTAGGATTATCCCTTCTTAGCAATTTCACTTAACTAATTAACTACTCTGAATATGGACTTACGATAGTGGCAAAGCTAACCCTGAACTCTTAATTACCTATAATTACCTTTCAGTCAATTATAAGCCTCTTGAATCTAATTAACTCACCTATATTTCTATGGTGAATCAACTATATCAATGCATTAAGTTCAAGTTCAATTGGGTTCCCCTAGGCTAATAGGTATATGCCTATCCTATTAACAAATTCCATTAGAGAATGAAATCTAGAGGCAATCAATGCAAGACCTAGCTTCAATTAATCTCTTTCAAGCTTAAATCAAAGCAATTCATAAGAATCCCCAACATTGGTGGCCACACAAAGAAGGAGAAAACATAATACTCATTAATTGAACTTTAACATCAAAAACATCCATAATCAAAGTAAACAATTAGTTAATCTACATTGCTAAGAAGTTCTAATCCTAGAGAACTATAAAGTTTAGCCTAACATTCCAAAACAAAAGAAATCAACAATCATGATGAAACAAAGAAGAAGAAAATAGAAGAAAAGAGAAGAAACCCTAAGAGAGAAGCTCCAAATCTTCACTTTCTTCACCTAAATCCACCAAAATCGTGCTTCCCCAGCGAGAATCCAAGCTTGCCAAACATTAAAAACTCAATAAATTTGGTGCCCGAAATCGTTGGTTAACTTGGACAATATAAAACGAAAATAAATCAAACTAAAACTTAAAACTAAAAAATAAACATCTATAACTAATAAAACACTAAATACTCACTTAATAAGCTTCATTAATAAATAAAACATGGATAAAAGCCCCGAAATGACTTTAGATTATGACCAAATAACTCTAAATTATTAGAGTTATCACTACTCCACGGCATGATCTAGAAAATTGTTGAAACTGTGCGATTTGGTCCCTGACTTGTCTCCAATGATCCTCGGGTCTTCCCTTGAGTATTCCAATGCTTTGGACTTCCTTTTAAACCTATCAAAACATCGAGAAACTATGCGAATTTTCAGGATAAAAATGTCAAACAAATAATAAATATTAAACCCGAAAAAAACTACACTATTAGTCACAAAATTATCCAAATAAGCATGAAACCTCAAGGTATTATATTTTATTATAAAAGGATATAAAGACAAGCAATTGAATCCCAAATAAATATAAAATACCTTAAAATATCATTAAAATGTATGATAAAATATGATCAGATCACTTACTAACAAAATTGATGACTTCAACCAACTTGAGCCTCAACCTCAACAAATTTGAGCAGATCTAAATCCATTCCATGTCCAACGGATACTTGCAAGATATTTTGCTCTTAGAATTATATTGGATCTAAAACGACTTTTTAAACAAATTTAATGTTACTAATATGTTAAGAATATTTATGAAATATATATCATATATATGTAAAAAAAAAATAATTGCCAATTTTCCAGAGCGATCGAAGTATCGAACCCCAAACAAACAAACATAGAAGCACTATTTCTATTCAGTTGAGTGTTGACATGTGATGAGTCTTGGGAATCGTTCACTAATCAACGTCTTTCAATTCCAACTCAACACACCACATTTACTGCAATTTGTTTAACAGTTGAGTCTTGGGAATCGTTCACTCTCTCTAGTCTTCCGGTTTGTTTCATGACTTTCATCCTCAGCATGTTTAAAAAAAAGGGTAAATGGCAGTTTGGTACCCTGTAGTTAGGGGCAGTTCCACTTTGGTACCCTGAAAGAAAAATTTTTGCAGTTTGATGCCCCGTGGTTTACTCCGTTAGCGAATTGGTCCCCTGTGCTTTATTTCCGTTAGCATTTAACGGAAAATGTAATTGTGACCACGCTAAAATGTCAAAAACCTCCCAACAAGTCTTCTCTTATGCGTTTAAGTCCTTTTCCTTTACTAAAAGGGATCAAAACATAAAGAAAACAAAAACTAAAGAGTACATTATATAATTTTACTGTTGAGTTGAAATTAATTATAAAAGGGTCTTTAGAACTCTAATATTACAGAATTTTCTCCTTTTCATAAGATTTCTTTAGAATAGGTCCTGATTTAATTTCACTTTAATCCCAAAAGTTTATGATCTTTATCAAAATAGTCCTTAGAACCTCAAAAGACAAATGAGCATTTATGATTGGCCAAAGTCCTATTTTGGTCCCTCAGGTATACTCAATGTTCCAAATTGGTCCCTCAGTTATATATTATTCGTTCCATATTGGTCCCTCAGTTATCAAAAACATGACACAATTGGTCCCTCAAACGTTTTCCATCCAAAAAAAAGACAAAATTGATTTTTAACTCCTAAAAGTTTAAATTTTTACATTAAGGACATTTTTCTCTATAATATAACCAAAATGTAAGAAAGAAGAAATAACTAGGGGTTTTAGTTTATTTCAAAAAAAAAGACTCTCTCTCTCCTCTCTCTGGTCTCTCTCTCTTTCTCTTTCTCTCTCTGTAAATGATTTTTGAATCTGACACACCCCAAACGCCGATGGCCGTCCGTCGAGCACTTCAATTCCTCCGGTTCGAACGATCCCGAATTTCGGCTACAAGCCGCTCGCGATATCCGAGTCTCACGAACCGGCTCTTCTCGCTTTGCTTAACCTTGCCGTCAAAGACGAAACGTATCTACGCCGCAATTTCCCCTCTTTCAATTCCACAATGTATAACCTAATTAGATCCCGAATCTCAATTCTTTGATTAGGGTTTTGAAATTTTCTGAGGGCATGTTATTATCTTTATTGGATGGAAGGTTTCGAGGGGATTTAGATTAAATTATAGTGGGCTGTTTAGGTACCTTTGTTGTTGTTGTTACTGCTGCAACTTGATGCGTCCGATTTCATTCTATTATGCGCTTTTTGTTTCAATGCTTTCTTCAATTTTGGATTTTGTGCTCTTTATGAAATACATGTGATGCGTTGAAGTCATCAAGTTTGAAATTCAGTTTAAAAACTGTCTCAAAAGACCCATTTGAATGATGTGAAGGAGGTTGTTCTAAGACACTCATAGGGTAATTTTGAAGAGGTTGTTGAGGTTGAATTTGAGAAGACATATCTCAAATTCTATAACAAGGTTTAATTAGAGAAGAAAACTGAGATTTGGGGTTAGAGGATTTGGTTTAATCTTGAAACCCTTTTGTTCTTTTGAGGGTAGAGACAAAGGGAGTTTTGGGGTTAACTAATGAAGAAGACGAGAGAGAGAGACTAGAGAGAAGTTGGTGTGAAATACATTAAAACTCCAACTTATTTCTTCTTTTTTATAAAAATGGGTCAGGGACCTATAAATGCAATGAGAAAATGCTGATGTGTCTTTTTTTATTGACGTGACAATTTTTTTTTAGGATAACGGGTGCTGACGTGGACATAAACGGGACAATTTTGAAAAATTTTAGGGGTTTTGATTTGTTTGTAGTGTACTTGAATGAAATTTGTGGGGCTTGATTTTGGAAAAATTTGGGGGTTTTGATTTGTTTGTAGTGTACTTGAATGAAAATTTCAGTTTCTGGTAGTTGAATATGGGGATTTTTTGATAAATCATAGATGCTCATTTGTCTTTTGATGTTCTGAGGACTATTTTGATAAAGATCATAAACTTTTGGGATTAAAGTGTAATTAAATCAGGACCCTTTTATAATTAATTTCAACTCAACAATAAAATTATATATGTACTCTTTAGTTTCTGTTTTCTTTATGTTTTGATCCCTTTTAGTAAAGGGAAAGGACTTAAACGCATAAGAGAAGACTCGTTGGGAGGTTTTTGACATTTTAACGTGGTCACAATCACATTTTCCGTTAAATCCTAACGGAAATAAAGCACAGGGGACCAATTCGCTAACGGAGCAAACCACGGGGCACCAAACTGCAAAAAATTTTCTTTCAGAGTACCAAAGTGGAATCGCCCCTAACTACAGGGTACCAAACTGCAATTTACCCTTAAAAAATTTAATAGATTGTACCAGAAAAAATTATAGAATTTTTTTATTTTCATTCTTAAAAATAAAATATATAATTTTATACATTAGATGTTACGATTTTAAATTATAGAATATAATTGCAAAATAATCTCTCAAATTCTTGCAAATCAAAATCATAATATCTAACTAGAGGTTTTGTGTGCCCTAACGGGCACACAAATATGTATGTAAAATAAATAAGGGACTAAATCATTAACTCAGTAAAAAAGAAGGGATCAAATAATAATTTTCCTCTTATTATTAATTTTGTATTATAGTTTTAAAATGTGGACGACCAGAAAGGGGTGGAGCCATATAATATAAGATATATAACTATAATTATATATAAGAAAGGCAGAATCTAGTTGTCCAACCACTACCGTCTCACAGTGTGGAAGCTTTAAAGCAGCCAACGTGACGCTTTCCAAACTCAATTAAATACAAGCCTTTACTTTACAGCCATTTCCCAAAGCATGTATATATAATACATATAAAGATACAGAACAGAACAGAACACATAGCTTAATGATATGCAAACGGGCTTGTCTTGAAACATGCAGAGTGATAACGGCGCTTTTCGCCGTTGCCAAAGCCTACCAGTTGTGAGTTGTGACGATTGTCTCCTCACTCACTCGCACTAACAAATCACAATCAACCTTCGATCCTTTTCCCATGCATTAATGTCACATGTTCTAATTTTCAAACAACTTCCATGCCAATTGCCATTTCTACTTATCCAATTATCATCATCATCCTCCTCCTCATCCATTCATCAAACTTCACTTCATTTATGACTTAATTTGCCTTTCCATTTCTGCCTACAACAACTTTCTCCTTGCCTTCTACCTACATTTATGTCCCCTATATATTATTATTCATATTTCACATTTCTCTGTTTTTCGTCCTCACTAAACTACTTTTCCTCTATGGGATCTCCGCCAGGAAAATAAACCAATGAAAATAACTATAATATTAATAATTAAATTTGTTTTAATTTATTTATAAATTGAAACGAAAATTGAGATGATAAACAAATATTTTATTGAAAAAAAAAGGAGAGAATTCGGTGCTATGATACTTTGTTTAATACCATCAAACAATTTTCTTTATCATTACCTTCCTGTTTATTTTTTTTTTTTTTGGTTTTTAACGCTAAAAAAGTTCAAGAAAATGGAACTGTTTTAAAAGTTCCATTCGGTTGTAACACTTGTAACGTCAATTCTTCCATACATGACAATCCACACTGTACCTGAGTGCCTGCTAATCTCCTAGTATTTACGTACACTTTCACTACTTCCTGGCCACCAATATGATTAATAATTATCAACATGTGACTTTGTCATCCTCTAATTTGTTAAAAATTAACAAGGTTATCTTGCGCAATATACGTAATAATTAAGCTAAATTACATTACACAGAAGATCTTTCTAATTTGGGGTATTTTGAAATCAAATTTATGTGATTCGAAAAGTTGCAATAATTTAAGAACTAAGGTTTACTCAGTTAGGAGAAAAGGGTCCTCGGTCCAAAATTTAATAGAAATTTAGGCTAAAATACTATTTTAAGACCCTAACTATTAATTTTCTATGTATTTGACTCATTGTTTCTATGAGGAAGTGACTTTGATGCAAAAATCAAAAATGTTTGGGGACCGACTTTGGCTATTGAATTTTTTTTTTATTTGACAGAATTCGAGGGATTCTTTTGCAATTATAGTCAATCATTTTTACAATATCTAGAGTCGAAGTCCCTGAAAATTTTTTGTTTTTGCATCAAAATTCCTCCCTCATAGAAACAAGGAATCACATGCATAAAAAGTTAATAGTTATGGTCTTAAAATGGTATTTTAGTCCAAATTTTCATTAAATTTTGGATGAAGGGCCCTTTTCTACTAATAGAGTAAACCTCAGTCTCTAAATTGTAACTTTTCAAACTACAGGGACTCAATCTCAAAATACTCTAAACCAGAAGGACTTTTTTTTTTGTAATTTACCCCTAATAAATAACATCAGGCCCATCCGCACATGTGAGAACTTTGAAAATGTTGATCCATGAGTGCCTTAGTTGTGGGTAACAAGATAGGGCCATTAATTACTCCACCTTTAATCTTTAGAAGAACATGCATGCATGAGCCTGTATATCTTGTACCGTTTCTTGATTGGGTCATTAATTTATGAGCAAACCTCCCATTCCATGCCCACTGAACCATTACACGAAAACTACTTTTTTATTAGTAATAACTACACAATAAATATGAGTCCAGAAAGAAATGGGGAGTGATGGAGAGTTGTAATAGTAATTGGATTCGGATTTGAACTCTGTTCTGTTTCCCTTGGGCTTTGCCTATATATAATAGTGATATTGGGGATAAGGCGGTATGACAAAAAAATCTCACTTTTGTTGCTCTTATACATATACACACCTAGCTAGATCCCATATTATTATACCATATAACACCAACATATATATATTTTTTGTTGATTACTTCACGTATAATGGGTGCTCCGTTATCGGCTTGGCCGTGGCAGAACTTAGGCATATTTAAGGTATAGAATCTCTATATATATGTGACGTTCATATATATATATATAATCTCAAACGTAACCTTAATTTGTTTATGGTTTTGTATGAGTATGACAGTATGTGTTGTACGGGCCACTTGTGGCAAAAGTTGTGTATGATCAATGGTTTCACGATGAAGACTTGAAGCCGAGCTGGTGCCTTCATCTACTCATACTATGTCTTATTCGAGCTTATGTCTATGTCCTATGGGGCTCCTACGGCAATATGTTTTTTCTCACACGCACTCGACGAATTCTCCAACGTGGGGTTGATTTCAACCAAGTTGACAAAGAATGGGACTGGTAATTAATTGATTAATCAATTCAAAATGGGTTGCAACTTATACATATATAGGAATTCACAGCTAGCATATATAATTATTTGCTCTTAATTTCTACATACAGGGATAATTTCTTGATTCTTCAAGCGCTGGTTGCTTCCATGGGCTTGTATATGTTCCCGTTTCTTCAGAATCTAAATCTGCCAGCTTGGAACTCAAAAGGCCTTATTGTGGCCGTGGCACTTCATGTAGGAATCTCAGAGCCACTTTATTATTGGGTGCATAGGAAGTTTCATGGCCACTTTCTTTACACTCATTACCATTCATTTCACCATTCATCTCCAGTTCCACAATCTTTCACTGGTAACAATTATAGATTCATTTGATTACCATATTAATTAGCTTGTGTGATTCTGTATTTAGTTAATATAATGTGAATTGTGAAGTAATTAATTGTACGTGTTGGTGTATGAATTAGCTGCAAATGCAACGCCTTTGGAGCATCTTGTTTTGACTTCAATCAGTGGAATTCCGATTGTTGGGGCTTGTGTGGTGGGATGTGGATCACTAGGCTTGATCTATGCCTACTTGTTGAGTTTTGATTTCCTGAGGTGCTTGGGCCATTGCAATGTTGAAATTATTCCACATCACCTCTTCCATAAACTTCCTTTTCTCAGATATCTGCTCTATACACCAACGTGAGTTCAATTCCATCCCATCAACTCTTCAAACTAACTAACACCTAGTTAATAATTAATATTTACTTTGCAATGTTGAAAATTTTCCACATCAGTCCTTTTCATTAGTGTACATGTATATATGCAGATACCACAGCCTGCACCATACTGATGAGGACACTAATTTCTGCCTCTTCATGCCTTTGTTTGACGCACTAGGCAACACACTTAACCCCAAATCCTGGCAACTACACAAGAAACTAAGTTCAGGTTGCATTAATAATAGCTGATTAATTGATTATGTATATAAATTAATAAATATCATAAATCATGAAATTTTGATCTTGATTATTGATGCACACATATATATGTTATGCAGGGGAAAATGGGAGGGTACCAGATTTTGTATTCCTGGCACATGGTGTGGATGTGGCATCGGCATTGCATGTTCAATTCGTGTTTCGATCATTCGCTTCTTTGCCATTCTCAGCAAGGATCTTCATGCTTCCTTTGTGGCCATTCGCTCTTACAGTTCTGCTAGCCATGTGGCTTTGGTCCAACACCTTTTTACTTTCATTCTACAACCTCAGAGGCCGATCCCACCAAACATGGGTTGTCCCTAGGTTTGGTTTTCAGGTGATCACATCATTTTTCTTTATTTATTTTCTAATGAAAATAATTAAGTTTTAGCATTATTAATTAATGCATGTTTGTGGTCGATCTCATGATCTGTTATATATATGTGTGTGTTGTTATGAATGAATTACAGTATTTCTTGCCGTTTGCTACTGATGGAATCAATAAGCAAATAGAGGGAGCCATACTGAAGGCTGATAGGATTGGGGTGAAAGTCATCAGCTTGGCTGCCTTGAATAAGGTTTGCATTATTGTCAAGTTTTATTAATTATGACAGATCGATATATCTTCCAACTTTATATTATATATTACTATTATATATACATGATGGAACTGTATTGAGCTTATAGTTAACTCATCAGCTCTGTTGCTCTCTCTACTCTCACTCTGTGCATGGTTGTTGAGGGCTTTTAATGCCCTGTAATTTTAAATCTAACATGTCTGACAACCCCATCACCCATTATATATTATGTGACAATTTATTAAACATGGAAGTTCAACTTCCAAAATATCATAATATATGCAGGTAGAGTACAATTTGAATGATACTAATTAAGCTTAATTATGTATTAATGAGAGTTGTGAAATGAATGATGAGCAGAATGAATCTCTAAACAAGGGTGGAAAGCTATTTGTGGAGAAGCACCCAAAGCTTAGAGTTCGAGTGGTTCATGGGAACACCCTAACTGCTGCAGTGATATTGCATGAAATCCCTCAACATGTTCAAGAAGTTTTCTTAACAGGCGCCACTTCCAAGCTTGGTAGAGCAATTGCCCTCTATCTTTGCCGAAGGAATGTCAGAGTTCTGGTAATTATCATATAATCAATTACATACCCTTCATCATCAAATTAAATTTCTGCTATTCAATGCCAAATGAATCCCACTTTAACTAATTAAATTCATTTTATTATTATAATATTTGTAATGGATTCATTCATTTATTTGAGGTTGCTCTGTCTGCTCTGTCTCCCACATCCAATTCATTGATTTCTTGACCTACTTCAAGCCTCACAGTTCCGATAGAAACACAAGTGACATTGACAGCAACAATATAATAATGTCAACTTGTCAACCATGACAATGACATTATTAATTAAGCTCCATACTTGATAGAGAGAGAATGAGAAAAACTTATTTAATTTTGCAGCTGCTGCCAGAGCATTTCAAGCATGGGCCACACTGTATCTATATAGAGTATATATGAATATGATAGGATAGCTAGATCGGATCCAATCACTGATGAGCTGAGTTATTGCAGATGTTAACTGCTTCGACTGATAGGTTTCAAAGGATTCAAAAAGAAGCGTCTTCAGAACATCAAAGCTATCTTATCCACGTCACTAAATATCAAGCCGCACAGCACTGCAAGGTACATATATATACAATTATACACTACATGTAGAAAAACATTGAAAATGAACTTGGGGTGTGTTTGGGAATTGATTATAAAATCAATACAAATTTATTATCTCCAATTTCAATACGTAACTTGAGCTACAGTGCAACACAGCTGTTTATTTTTCAATTACAAACTCATTACAAAAATATTATTTCATTACAACATCATTTCATTATATTTTTCATACCCAATTACTAACATACCATACTCAAATACCTATAATTACCTATACTCTAATACAAATATAAAAAAAAAAAAAAANTAGTCATTGGAATTATACCAACTCAGCAAGTCAATATGCAAATCATTAAAATATATACTTTTTTATATATTGGTATTTCTTCTTCTATTTTTTAAATTATATTAGTAATATTTTTTAGTGTCAAAATTTAAAATAAATTAATCCATCCCATATTATTTACATGTTGATCTATGATATAAAATATATAATTAATACCCCAAAAATATACATTTTGGTCCCTCTTCCAGTATATATATGGATAATATTTTTTGTGATGTAAAAATATAAAAACAAAATTAAAAAAAGTAATAAGAAAAATTATATAATTCAATCCCAAAAAAATTACATTTTGGTCCCTCCTCCAGTATATGTATGAATGATATTTTTTGTAGCGTACAATATTTATTCAAAACCAGTAATGAGAAAAAATGTATAATTCATACCAAAACAATATACATGTTGGTCCATCCTCTAGTATATATATATGAGTAATATTTTTGGTAGTGCAACAACTGAAAAACAAAATTCAAAAAATTATATAATTCATACCCCAAAAATATACATTTTGGTCCTCTAGTATATATATGGGTAACATTTTTTGTAGTATAAAAAATTTAAAAATAAAATTAAAAACAATAATCTTTTAAATAAATTATTATTTTTTTGATATAATTATCTTATTTTTTTATGTACGGTATACTGTTGAAATTATTTATCAAATCCTGCATAATAATTTGTTGCTAGTTGAAGATAAATAATTTGGTCCATGAATTTGTAAATATTATTCTATTTTGGTCCCAGAATATATTTTGTGGTCATTGAATTTGAGAAAGAGACCAAATCGTTGGTGAATGTAATTTTTTTTTATAGGCTGAGACAACATTTCACTTCGTAAGGACTGATTCGTTGAATTGATGTAAAAATCGTGGACCAAATAGAAGGTTTTTAAAATTTTCATGTTATTTACATTTTGGTCTTTTTCATTTCATTACATAAAGCAACTCCAACCTTCATTACAAATATTCACCTTTAGCACACATTCCAATACAATTTCATTACCATTTCATTTCATAACAACCACAATCAAAAGTGAAAATATCATTTCATTATATCTATTTTATTCCATTATCAACTACCAATTTTACCCCTATACAATTTTCAAAAACCCATATAATTATTTCAACCAACCACAATCATTACATACCTTTTTACATAATTTCACACCCTACTTTTTTCATTACATCTCAAACAATCCAAACACCATTTTACATTCTATTTTCATTACATAATTTTCTCATTATCATTTCATTACATGAAATCATCATTTCACTACATACTTATATTCCAAACACACCCTTGGTCCCAAAATTTGCAGGTATATATAATTTGTGATTGATATGAATTAATTGTATGAAAATGGGTATTATATTATACTATTACAGACGTGGATAGTTGGGAAGTGGATAACGGCAAGAGAGCAAAACTGGGCGCCAAGTGGGACACATTTTCATCAATTTGTAGTTCCACCCATCTTAGCATTTAGAAGAGACTGCACCTATGGTGATCTAGCCGCCATGAGAATCCCCCTTGACGTCGAAGGCCTTGGCTGCTGTGAGGTTGTACATCTTGACCCTCCCTATACCTTATTTAGTGGAAACCTCGTGCACTGGGTTCCTTTTTATTATTGTTGTTGATGGGTTTAATTTAAGGATAAACCTTACCTTAAGTTCTTTACATTCTTGCTATCAAGTTTCATCAATCATAAGTCTTTACATTCTCACTCTTCAATAATTGATCATGTTTAATATTCTCTCTCTATCATGATTGGTCATATATAAAATTTTTGTCATATAACAAAATGTTGATTGGAGAACTTGATAGCAAGGATATAAGAAACTTGATGTAAGTTTTGCCCTTAATTTAATTAATCTGATGAATTTAATGGGATATAAATGTACATTTATATATGCAGTACACGATGGAGAGAGGAGTGGTGCATGCGTGTCATGCAGGAGGAATGGTACATAGTCTGGAAGGATGGGAGCATCATGAAGTTGGAGCCATTGATGTTGAGAGGATTGATCTTGTGTGGAATGCCGCACTCAAACATGGTCTCACCCCTGTTTCATCCAAACGCCCACCAACCTCATTAATTAATTCATTCATTCTTTCATTTGCCTCATTGAAATTCAACCCCCTTTTTCTTAATTATTCTATTTTGCTCTAATGTTGTATTAACTATTAACTACCCCACTCACCAAGACCACGGTTTAAGTGTACGTAGTTCAGTTCTAGTTAAGAGGTAATTCCTATATAGTTAAGAGAAACAGGAAAACTGAAAAACTGAACCAAACTAACGGACTGTTTGGATTATAAGTATGTAATGAAATGATAATTTTATGTAATGGAATGGTAATGAGAAAATTATGTAATGAAAATGTAATGAAAATGGTGTTTGGATTAGTTTGAGATGTAATGAAAAAAATATGATGTGAAATTATGAAAAAAATTATGTAATGATGGTGGTTGGTTGAAATAATTATATGGGTTTTTTTAAATTGTATAGGGGTAGAATTGATAATTGATAATGGAATAAGATAGAAATAAAAAAAATGATATTTTGACGTTTTGGTTGTGGTTGGTATGAAATGAAATGGTAATGAAATTGTCTTGGAATTTGTGCTAAAGGTGAATATTTGTAATGAAGGTTGGAGTTGCTTTATGTAATGAAATGAAATGACCAAAATGTAAATAACATGAAAATTTTAAAAACCTTCTATTTGGTCCACGATTTTATATCGATTCAATGAATCAGTCCTTACGAAGTGAAATGTGTGTATCTGCCTGTAAAAAATCGTATTCATCAATGATTGGGTCTCTCTCTTTTAAATTCAATGACCAAAAAATAAATTCAAGGATCAAAATAGAATAATCTTTACAAATTTGTGGACCAAATAATTTATCTTCAACTAAGTATCTGCAAATAATTTGTCTAAGTATCTGCAAGAACTTCAGAGGGGGCCCTGCGAAGAATACTCCGACGCTCAAGTTAGTGTATCAGAGATATGAGAGCAAGAGAATTCTGAAAGGTGAGAAGCAACTAACCTTAGTCTGCTGGGTTGAGCTCTATTTATAGAGCTGAGAGAGTGGTGGCTAGCGCGCAGGGCACACCACGTAGCGGGGCACGATCTCCACCAGCGGGAGTGGTGGAGACCGAGATTTGCGGGACATGGCAATCGTGGGTGATTGCATGTCGCGTTACTGAGCGGGCGCCAGGCGACTGGAGAACGTGGGTATGACTAAGTCCATGGCCCACGATCTCCTCCAGCGAGGATTGCGGAATAAGGCAGTCGTGGGTGACTGCATGTCAATCTGGGGGCGAGCGCCAGGACCCTGGATGGATCACGACCGCCCCTAAGTGTGCAGAGGGCACTCGATTGGCTCGAGTGCGCCTTGCCAGGTGTGGAGGGGAGAAGAGGCCCGACTCGAGGGCTATTTAGGCGTACGCCCAAATAGTGATGTATCATATATATATATATATTAATATAATAATATATAAATATTTTTATTTTATAAATATGTTATATAATATATAAATATATTAATTTACATAAAAAAATTATTTTAGTCCTTGGAATTATACCAACTCAACAAATCAATATGTGAGTAATTAAACTATAAAGTTTTTGATATATTGGTAATCCTTCTACTATTTTTTGAATTGAATTAGTAATATTTTTTAGTGTCAAAATTTAAAATAAAATAATTCAAACCCCCAAAATACATTTTAGTCCCTCTGCCAGTTTATATGGTAATATTTTTTGTGATGTAAAAGTATAAAAACAAAATTCAAAAA